>VZTV01114722.1:0-12118 GCA_013400875.1 Anhinga rufa | reverse complement strand
CATCTGCAAAAAGGAAAATAAAAAATATAATAGAGAAAACTTAAGTCAGAAGACTGCTTTGTTAGGCAGATCACAACCACTCACTCAATTTTTACAAGTGTATGTCAGATACAGTGAAGATCCGAAGAGACATACCATGCACAATGAAAGATAGTTAACCTACAATATCTGATGAGAATAGAATACTTTTAAATAGAGTTGGAAGACTTCCAAATGGCTATTAATGCAGACTCAATTCACTTGCCTGTATTACCCTCCTTCAACATCAACTCTATCTCAAGCTAAAGTATGTAGGCAAGTGATTAAGCTGAAACTTGTTGGCTGTTGAATGCTGACTATCTGTATTTTTACCATCAACTCCACATCCCTCTGGACTGTCACAACTTCAGCCTTGAGCCATCCCTTAGTGCAAAGAAATCTTTAACTAAATGCTAGTGAAGCTGAAACCCAACATGTTCCTAAAACAGAACAAAATGCTTTGGAAACATTATCTTCAACTGTACAATAGTGTCCAAAATACAGAGTTAATAAAATGCAATACAGTTACATTCCCTAAGAAAATGGTAATCAAATAACTAGGATTAACCCATTGTAGTACTATGTAATCCTAAGGTTTAGCTGTATTTAGAGAGAATGTCTATCAAGCTGATTCAACAGCTACATGGGCTTGTCATCGTATGTGACTGAAATCAAAGGCTATGCCAATACCCAAGGGAAAAAAAGAAAACAAAGAAAACCAGAACAACCTACAAAGGCCTAACCAAATAATTACTTACTTGAACAGACCAACACTCCTTCAGAACAGCCTCCTGTAGGAATTGCTAAGCATCCCAAAGTCATTGCAGAAGAACAGTTTGGCTAGTTCTTGTAAGAGGGTTGGTTGGTTGTTCTCAAAGGATGAACTCAAACAAATGTAAAAAAATTCAGCACAAATAAACGTCCCTTAAACCTCTGCTTTTAAAAATTTGCAACCTATAAGCTGAAAAGTTTGCCTTAATAGCAAACTAAGAATTGCCACAATTTAATAAAAGTGCATACCTTTAACTCCTCTCACTGTAACATCTAGAACACAGTATTGTCACCATTCTTTTATTCATCACTTCTTACATGATAAAAATGCAAAGAGGAATTAAGTCCTTTCTAAACTGATGTACAGATGCAGGTCTCAGTTAATGTTTACAGACTATCATCAGCAAAAAAAATTTCAAATGAGCAAAGAAATATTTTCACTGGACATTTACAATTTGTGAAATTAACCTTTTCCAGGATAAAGTCTGTTTTCATAAGTCTCCTAAATTAAACAATTATGAAAGGAAAAGTTGAGGTGATTTGAAAAACCCTTTCTGACATTGTTCAAATGAAGATTTTCATGTTGAATCATAATTACTTCTGAGTTCAAAATGGGAAAAATCTTATACTTAAAGTTTCAACAGAAGGAAGAAAGTCAACTTCCAAAACAGACACTTGAAAAATAGCTAAACAAAGTACTTCAAGTGACCCACAAGGCCTGTCTAAATAGTTTTACTTATTTCATTTAGGGTTTTGAATCTTTTTTTGTACCAACTGGGAAAGGTATTCAGCTTTCAGCTGAAAGCTGTTTTTTCAGCATCACAAAACTTTCTTAGAGAAAAGGAACCAGGTTTATATAGTTACTGTTAGTAGACACTATGAACACATTATTATATACTAAGTGCTGGACCTCACAAAATTTAAGAGAAAATTATTTTTTCCTTGCTTGCAACCCTCCAGATGCATGTTAACAAATCCGTAACACCATAATATGCGTGGAGGGACTATCATAAGTGTGCACATAAAGAAGAAAAATGTTGTGTCACCTACTCAAATGTAAACCTAGTGGTTGCACAGAGTGAAGATGTACAGTAGCTGCTGGTAAACCTGTAATGTTGGGGGTTTATTAAGAATTATAATAATTTCCACTAACTGAGTTGTGTAATAGAGCAATACCAGGTTAATAGCAATTCCATCTCACTGTCTGTTAAATACAGCAATTCACACAATAAGATATAAATCAAATCGCTAGCTCTACCAGTTACAACAAGGCCATAAGTTTAATGCTGCAATAATTAACACACCCACACATTCACTTATATTATCCCATGAGTAAAAATTAGCTTGGCTCTCTTTTAGGAGTTGGGTTTTTCTCCTTATAATTCTAAAATCACAATATCTCTTTTGCTTACATTTTGAGAATGGGATTAAATTTTTTGCAGTCTCACCTATAGGTCACAGACTTCCAACTGTCACGATGCGAACTAAATCAAGCCTACCCGATGTACAGAGAACTAGAAAAGTACTACAGCCAGTCATTAACAAGGTTGCCCTGTAATAAGTATGAGGACTTTTCCCCCTAGAAAAATGAAAGAGAAAACAAAATTAAAACTATGTCTATACTTGCTAGGAGTATTTTTTTTTTACAGATCTTGAAGTTTGTCTTAAATGTACAGTGCAAGATGGCAAACAAAAATGGAGAAACCAAAGCAGATGATATAGGTAACTGGCCATCTAGCATATGCAACAAATTGTTAATTTTAACTCCCTCAAGCCAAAAGTAAGGGTTACAAGCTCCAGACAAGAAGCTATTTCCAGTGCACATTAACAAGTAGTTTATTAATATTGCAAAACTCACAAAAAGGTCAGCACATTTCTTGGCATCTGCTGCTGGCACTTTATTAACTATTTGCATATAAACATATGTAAAGACCTTTTTCTTTCATGTCATGAAGCACTGCTGAAAAGCTACAGCTATTATACCTGTGGAAAAATGACAAGCCGATACATATTCAAAAAGTAACAGATTTTAAAACTAGTAAGAGACAATTATCAGCTAGTCTGACCTCCAGCAGCACAAAGGTAAAATAATCTCACTCAGCATTTTTGCATCACACCAATACATTCCTAGCTAATTTCTTGCAGTAAAGATTTTAAAATTAAGAGGAAGCTATGACTTCTCTCAATAAGTATATATTAAAAATATGTATATACTTCAAATATCCATTGGACTTTATATGACTTTCTGCTAGATTAATCTACTATCAGCAATTTCTGCCTCCTCTAAGTCATAAAAATAACTATTCAATATTGATTAAATATAGTAATTTTAAAAATTATTTTGTGTCTGTTAGCCGAACACAAAACAGTAATCCATGCAGTAATAAATAATGCTCTTTACAGTTAACCCACTTCTAATTGAACATTTTGTTTTTCTGGATGAGATCTTAAGACAGATTTTTTTCCCACTTTACGGTGATAGCTAGGCAAATAGATCATCAACTAAAGTGGATACTGTAATTTGATTTATTTTGGGGTTTTTTCCTCCACACGTCTGAGGAAGACAACATACATCACAACACTCTGCACAATCAAAATATGCACCACAGTGAAAGGAAATTAGAATGAGCTGATCTTACGTCCAGACTAACGGTTGCTTATGAGATGAAGCCAATTTGCTCTGTATCAGTCTTGCTCTAAAGGATATTCCCCCAAGAGGACCCCTCAGTTACAAAAATCTGGTACCATGATATAGTTCTAAAAAAATATTTATTTGCTCCTCTGTTCCAAACTATTCCTCACAAAATACAATGCACTAGTCTTTATTAAAAAACAGATTTATGTCAAGCCAGCTTCTCTGGAGTTCACAGGGCTATAACCGATCCATTCATTCACTTTCCTAGCAATAGAAAATTGGAGTTTTATCTTCTTCTGCTTTTCCTTCACCATTTTAAAGATCCAGAGACAACAGGTAGCACAGATATGAACAGTGTTCTAACCTCAGAGGGTACATTGTATATTCCTAATGCCAGACAACTGATAACTAGAATGTAAAATGCTGAAGTCATTTATGACTCAGTCCTCTGAGTAAATTACATGTGCCTCTTTTCATATGGCAAGCACCAGTCCCAACCCTGGTATTTTTGGATTGCTATATGGATAACCTGTGTAACAAAGGTACACACACTGAGAATGACTGTGGTCACTTTGCAACATGGAATTCTTTCAGTTCAGTTCTCTGAAACTTTGGGCTAATTTCCACAGCACCTAGTGCCACTGTGGTGCAACTACAGCAAAGCAAATTATCAGTCCTCTTTTGGATTTTACTATTTTGTTTAAGGGAACTTCATGGCAGCAAGATGACAGGATTTCTTTTCAGCTGTGAGGAAAACAATGTTTTCTCTCTCATATACACTGAGCTCAGAAGGGTACAAGAGCAGCAGAAACTAATTGCTGTGGTTGTACATGCAGAATACAGTACGTCCCTTTCTTTTTTATCTTGAAGGTAGCTTAATAGATTGAGAACAGAGTCTTATTAATGTAAATGAAGCTCTAATAGCATACTGCATGAAATTCTTTTTATTAAGCATTTCTTTGGAAAACAGCCTACAAACTGGATTAATCCACTGCACTGTATTTTCTGTAAGCACCTACCCAAAGTGACTTTTAAAACAGATTGCTGAGTAAACTTTAAAGTAGCCAATAAAGATACTTCTGCTGTAAAAAAAGTGTTTCATATGTAGTTAATTTCACACTTATTTGCACTGGAAAATTAAATTTTTACTTATCAACATACCACAGAAATACTCAGGAAAACTCTGCTCTGATGTTCTACACAGTATTTTTTGCTTTAGGCAAACTATAATAAAATTAATTGATAATTAGGAAACTGACATTATAATCCTGGTAATATTGTCTAATTCTCCAATGGCACTGTCCACACTGCCAGTCCATTTCATCAAAAAGAACAAAACCATTTTTTGTAATGCCTGAGAATGCACCTAAATTCCTGAATCATTTTTAAAATAGAGTCAAGGAACATTAATCATTTATGTGCTTTTGAAAATAATACCTTAGGCCTGCTGTTCCTGAGCACTCAAAATTCTCTCTAACTATAATGAGAAAGAAAGTAGGGTTGAATCTCTGTGACTGACAGTAACGTCTTACATTGATTCATTATCCACTTAAAATGAGAAGAAGTGAAAATATTTTGTGGGCAAAAACAAAGAAAAAGGAATTATCTGGCATTTAAAATAAAATGCTCTGGACTATTTCTAGACAGAGTTTAGAGGCTACAGACTGAAAATCTGCTTTACTTTCAGATAGCTTTCAAATCAAGAGAAATTCTCAATTTGTTTTTAAATTTCAAATGTGTTTTGAGTTGTAAATATTACTGACAGAGATGTTTTTCTGCTTCTTGTTCTCTGGTTTTTCTCATGAAACAAGTGTAATATCTGATACATTATAAATGAACTCTCCCTGACAGAACTTGAGGTTTATCCTGTAGATCAATTAAGACTTAAGCATAGCTGACAATGATACAAATTTGATTGCTTTTTAACAGTCCATCAGTAATTACTTATGCATTTTTCTTCTTAAATATTGAATCAAACATCAACACCAAATCCTCTTATAATGTCGCCTAAGTGGCTTAAAGATTGCATCCATTTGAGTATAAATAGTATAGTTACTTTAAATTCCTGGGAAATTATGTATCAGTAAGTACAGAAAAATTCTGTCCTAGAAAGCTGTATACAGCCACTGGTTGAATTTACTTAAACTCACAAGATCAGGAATGCAGAGTTAATTTGCTACACAGCAGAGAAACAGTCTCAGATTTCCAGCAATGTCTTCTTATCCTCACTCCTAAGATTCTTGTACCTCTGTGAGCACCTTTGAATTCTATTATTAATCTTCAAGCTCTGTAGTGTCAGCAAACAATAATCACCTACCAGGTTTTTTTCCCCCCACTTGGTATTTCATGTCTGTAACACAAACTTTGAGAAAAGTACCTTTATCTTGGAAGGTAGCTAAGGGTAGGATCTTTGTTGCAAAGTTTCAGACCCATTTAAACCAGCACAAGCCAATCTCACTGGTGAAGATGTCCATTCTCCTCCCTGCTCTCCTGGATCCCTTCACCCCAGTTATTTGTTAAGAGAAATTCTACTATTACACCATGAACAGTCCTGAGAAAGGGTAGCTTCAGGTTCCGAAACGACCTGGTCAGACTTTGTCTTCCCTGCAACAATTCATTTTTTACAGCATGTCCAACAGGCTTTCCATGAGTACCCTTGGGTGTGGGATACAGTGGCTGTCTTCTTGGAAGAAAACCCTGCATTCACATAATCCTAAAACACTTACGAGGATATATTTCCCTGTTTCTGACAATTTATTGGGCTAAGTCCACTGGCCTTAAATTTTCAGGAAAGCAAGTTAAGACAGACTTTTTCCCTATATTATCTACTTTTAATAAGTAAGTATTAAAAAGTAAATCAAAAGATTTATCAAAAGGTCCACAGCATCTTATAAACAGTATGCAGTACTCCATATAAACAGGGAGTATAAATACTTTGAGTCACTGGCTGAGTCATTCTCCCTACTACTTATCTTGAAGTTAAAGGCCTATTTCGTATATAAGTAAACCTTCTCTTACTGGCTTTCATTGATGCTAAATGATAAAATAGAAATCCAGCCTGGAGGATCCTTCACAATTTCAAAAGGCTTAGAAGATCTGAACAATCGAAATGCAAGGTGCTAAAGGCACATGGTTGTAGCAAACCAGTTTGTTTCCTTGTTGAGTAACACTTAGAAATGTATCTAATGGATTGCTTGAGGGATATACTTCTATATATTACTAATGGCCCTATTACTCACAAGTGGTAACTATGGAAGTTATGAAAGGTAATCAATCACAAGTAACTAACATGTACAATGTAACCACTTAGTTGCTCAATCCTGCAATGGTAATTATGTTATTTAAATAATTGCATTGGGGTTGGGTTTTTTTCCACCAGAGGAAAAAGTTAGATTAGATCTTTTTACTTTGCCATTTGCTTAGTTTCTAGTGTTTTACATCAAAGAATTGAAACAAGTCGGGAAATTTTTCTTAAAAGAAAGAAGAATCATTAATATTGAAGTTCAAGTACAAGTAAATCAGGAACGGCTGGTGATTTCAAGTTTAAGCAACTGCGCTGCAAGTGAGGCCCAATAATTTATGACTTCAAATTGTGAGAGATCTGTAGGTGGAAGACAGTTTAAATACAAATAATTACTAATATTAACCATGCAAATCAACAGTGTCATGATTGTCATATTTACAGTCATGCTTACAGGTTTGGCTGTCATGAATGTAAACACCCATGTCTTACAAGACTTAATTTCTCTTCTCAGTATCAGATGCTACTTTTCTTTTGATATTTTTCTTTTTCTTTGAGACAGCTTCTGCTTTAATTATTTTCCTGGGCAAAATTATTCTTACATGTAATTCCATTAGAATTCCAGTGGAGCCAAAGATTAATTTATCTCTGTCTTTATCAGTCTAACAATTTTTATGCTCAATTCAGCATTATTAACCTTTGTTTAATTTGTATAAACTTAGTTTTGTATTTTCCCTAGTCTTACTTTTTTTTCCTCTTTCCCTACTTCTGTATCTCTTGGTAGGGATAAATCATCAATACTAGTTAATTAAAACCAGCCTCATTAATGGTGAACACTGCATATATTGTCTCAGACTCTTCAAGCACAAGTGCTCTTACCTTGCTTCTCTGTTGGATGGTATCAGTTATAAACTTGCTTCTAAGAGCATACTGACACCATCAGAATGCTCTATTCACATGACAACCCTCCAACTGCCATTCCCACTTCTATGAAGAAACCCTCTGACTCCAAATGCTCCCTAGGAGAACTCTACTTGGACTCTAGTTTTCCAAGATTTTATCACCCCTTTTTCAAGATTTTCTTACAATCAATTCAGATGGGAATTCATCAGTGTGTCAGAAGAGAATGGCAAACACTAACTGTGTTCAGAAAGAATTTCAACATGCAATTAAAGAAAAAAACTCTATTCTCTCTCTCTTCTTCCCCTCTTCTGTCTCCCCTCAGTAGTCATGGGCGATGAAGATAAGTGAGGGCAGGAGCGGGAGGGGGAAGAAAACTACAAAGTTTATGAGTAAGGAATATTTATGGATTTCTCTCTTTTTCTCCTCCCTGCTATACTATCCTAACCTGACCTAGGGAAGAAAACAGACAAAGGACATGAGTAACCATAATGCAAGTATGTCAAAGTGTCACTTATTCTAACAAAGACATCTGACTCTGGAGCGGATGATGCTTTGAAGGTTTTGGAGCTAGTCAGCTCAAAAATATCATAAAGATAATTGTTTAGAAGCTTCACTTTTACTGGAAAACATCTTTGCCCTCTGAGGCAGAAAAAGAGATCTGGAATTTTGCTCAATGCTGAAAATCCCATATTGCTTAGAAGGAGCAGGTGGCATTCATATAGGGTTCTACTTTCCCAACAAGTCATATCAATGGAAGCACAGGTGAACTACCAACCAGCACCTGAGGATTTTTTTTTTTGTTTTATTTTGTCATGGTTTAACCCCAGTCAGCAACTAAGCACCATGTGACCGCTCACTCACTCCCCCACGCTGGGATGGAGAACAGAATCAGAAAAGTAAAAGTGAGAAAACTCATGGGTTGAGATGAAGACGGTTTAACAGGGAAAGCAAAATCTGTGCGCGGAAGCAAAGCAAAACAAGGCATTCAGTCACTCCTTCCCATGGGCAGGCAGGTGCTCAGCCATCTCCAGGAAAGCAGGGCTCCATCATGTGTAACGGTGACTTGGGAAGACAAACACCATCACTCGGAACGTCCCCCCCTTCCCCCTTCTTCCCCCAGCTTTATACACTGAGCATGACGCCGTGTGGTGTGGGACACCCCTGGGGTCAGTTGGGGTCAGCTGTCCCAGCCGTGTCCCCTCCCAACCCCTTGTGCCCCCCCAGCCCCTCACTGCTGGGGTGGGGTGAGAGGCAGAAATGCCTGGGCTCTGTGCAAGCCCTGCTCAGCAGTGACTAAAACTTCTCTGTGTTATCAACACTGTTTCCAGCACAAATCCAAAACACAGCCCTGTACCAGCTGCTATGAAGAAAACTACCTCTATTGCAGCCAAAACCATCACTTTTTTTTTCTTTGTTACCTCTTCAGAGTTGGATCTGTAGCCTACCAGTGCATTGTCTCTCACTGCTCTCACAGCATGCCTGTTTCTTCCTTTAAATAGTTAGTGTTTAACATAATCTCCCCCAGTGAAAACCAGTAATTAATCTAGCTATAGGCTAATAAGAGCTCAGTAGAAACAGGGTGCCTAAGTAACATACTTACTTTGTCTGAACATACTCATATGGTCCAACCGTCAATTTCAACATACTTTCTCACCAAAAGATAAAGAAAACCTCTACTTTATACCTCTGTGTGTGTGTGTACACAGCCTGCCTAGACAGAGAGGAAAATTGAACAAAATACCAGTTCAAGCTCTAACACAAATGACAAAGTCAAATAACGATATACAAAAGGTCTTTCGCTGTATTGGTGAGTTTGAGGTTTCATAAAAGGATCCAAAGACCACAGTAGTCTGCTGCTTTTTCTGTGCTAGACCTTCATCTTTTAAAATTTTTCTTCTATCCATGTTTCACATTTTATAAATTATGTGCATTATGACAGTATCTGCAGGTCCCACTTGTGATCAGCAATTGATACTACTAGACATTGAACTTCAGTCATAGTTCTGAACTTCTAGGTCCCTGAATGCTTTTGAAAACATTCATGTTGTCCCATTTAGACTAAAATCAAGTATTGGATAATTGATAGCAATAAAAGAAAATTCTAACAAATTAGAATCCCCACTGCTTTACTGATTCCTAATCTCAAATAAAATATATTTTACATTTCCATCATTTATTTTACAAAAATAGTAGCAAATTCCATAGTGGCTAAATAGACACATACGTGGGAAGATCTGTGCCTGCAATTTAATTAAGGATGCAAAACCATACCAAACTCTGGTGCAGTGTCCATGAAGAGCAGAGGCTAACCTTGTTAGAATCTCAGTCAAACAATGCTTATGAGATAACGCTAAGTACTTAAAGGAGCATAACCATTGTTCACAGAGTAGACCAGACCAACAGGGATTTGAACATATAATTTGAGTGTGGTTAGATATTGCATCTGAGGTTCAGATACCCATGTAATGACTCCGTTTATTTGCACTAAGAAATATCCTTCTGTGGCTCAAAAACATCTTGCCCATAATTATATCTAAAAATCAAAGAAGCTTCACATAATTTCCAGCAATAATACAAAAACACAAGTGTGTACTGTATATAAACAACAGTAACAGTAATAAAGACAATGTGGGAAATAAGACTACAGTATCATGGAAATAAAATGTCTGTGAAAAAGTAGAAATCCTTTGCATAGATTTCATATTACTTTAATAAATGCAACTCTAATAATAAGAATGCTATGGACCGTTATGTATTTTAAAATACCTGGTATCTCTAACGGCTTACGCTGACCAGGGAACAAATGCTAAAGCTACAATTTTTTATTTATTTATTTTTAAAGGAATTTATTCTGATTACTTAATTTATTCTCATTACAGTAACAGCTAAAAAGCCCAGTTGAGGATGAAAAGGTATAAATTACACATCATTGTACTTACACAATTGCCTATTGTGATACAAATATACTCTGTGTGTGCGCATGTGTGTAAAGAAGCATCAAGTTTTGCTTCAAAACAGTATTTTTTAGTGTAATTCCCCTCTTTCTTCTTAAAACTTTAACAGAGGACTTCACAAAAATTTTCATGCAGGCAGGAGTTAGTATCTAAAAAGTCTAATATTGTTAACTTTCAGCCCTAACAAGAAATTCAGAACGCATTTCAATGCAGTCTCTTCACAGAAGCTAGAAATATGCTGAATAAATTAAGAGCCAAAATATTCTCCATTATCTTTTATTTACCAACTAACTGTTCATACCACTTACAGTTTGTCTTTTGGAAGCAGCTGCTCTAAATTATAACAAAGTACCAGCTCTTCTACATATATAACTGAGCATGATTTTCTGCTTTAAAGTCAACTACTAGCAAAGCCTCATATTTCTTAAGGGACAAAGGTACTTGCTTAGGCATTACGGAAAGTAATGCCTAGTTTTTGGATCCCAGGGGATATGGAGGATAAATCCTGATCTGCTCAGTTCTGTCAAAGTTGAGATGTTCCAAAATAAAATATGCCTAAAGAGCTTTAGTGTAAAAAGACATACACAGTACTACCATTGCAATGCCTCCAGAATTAGATGGTATCTTTACAACAGTTTAGGATTCTAACTTTTATAGCCTAAATTTAATGAAGTACCACTTTGGAGGAATAAATCCTTTCCTTGACAGACAATGATTTTGTATTCTTAAAATTCAAAAGGGGATGCGATGCTATAAACCCTTTCACAAGATTCTGAAGAATTTTGAAGACTCTGCCTTGTGATATATGGGGTAATAAACTTCACAGGTTACCCAGGGTGCAGCCCCAGCCTAGTGCCAAGGGCTTCTCACACAAATAGATATTTAGGATGACTTCCTGTAGCATATTCAACATAAAGTTACCAATAACTACTTTGTTCACTATTTCACATCTGGTTCCTCCCTCACTGTTCTTCAGTACTATACTCTTCTTGACTGTATTAATATCATGATAAAAAAGGGAAGAAAAAGGAGAAAGCAAAATCACAACACACTAAACCCCAGGAAAGTAAACAATGTGTACACTAAAGTCAGAGACCCCCTCTATACTACAATAAAAGCCACTTTAAAGGTTCTAAACATATTGTTCCTACTGTGAGGCATATTATTTTCATAAAATCATTCCTGCATCTTGTGTTGTTTCACTTCTGCAAAGCACATTGTATATGCTACAGAGTCACAGGTCATAAGTATTTCCATAATACAAAATTCAAGGTTATACCTTATACAGTGCCTGCAAACAAGATTTCAAGGAGTGGACAACTGGAGGTATGAATAAAATATTTTCCGAATATTCACAGAGACGTTAATGATGCCAACTGCCAATGCTGATTCATACTACCAGAAAAGAAAGTTCTTGCAATGGAAGTTTTGATGAGCGTAATGAATGCCTCAAACAATTCTGACTTAACACTTCATTACAGTGTCAAATAAAAAAACAACCAAACAAAAAAAACACCCACCACATCAAAATAAGAGAGAAGGTGACGCGCACTGGGATAAGACAATCCCAATGACAAATTGTCATGGTTTAGCCCC
>VZTV01114720.1:60185-74490 GCA_013400875.1 Anhinga rufa | reverse complement strand
GGGGCGGCGGGCGCCGGGGGACGCTCGGAGCCCTCCAGCCGCGAGCGCAGCTCGGCTGGGGCCTGCGGTCCGAGTTTGTCCAGCGGTGTCCTGGCCTGGCGCTGAGGGCCGGGCCTGAGCAGCCGGGAGGGCAGGAGCTGGGGCCGCTGTGGGGGAAGACGCGGCTGGAGGGCAGCAGTGAGGGGCTTCCAGCGTCCCTGAAGAAGATAATGCTTAAATACAAGGCACAACACAGCTGAGGACAATTCTCAGACGCGCACCTGCCCGTTAGAAGGAGGCTGTGCCAGGGCTGCCTCCCCCACTGCCTCCCACCCTCTGCAGCAGGGGCTGTGTGGGACCAGGAGGGGAGAGGAGGCTCTCCCGTAGACCTCCAGCTCGCACTCTTTCCTTACCATGGCACTCAAGAGAGCAGTCACTGGCCCCCTACAAGAATCTGCTTTGAAGAGTCCCATGGGGCTTTCACTTTTCTTCTCTCCTTCCCATCCCCTGTCGGGAGTGCATCCCCGCAGGGACGTGCAAACCGGGCGGTGGAAGAAACCAGATGTGGCCCCTCTCAGCATTCCCAGTGGTTTTGTTTCAGAGGGCCAAGCCCCTTGGTGAAGCAGGGCCACCCTGAGCCGAACGGACACTGGGCACCACTGAGAAGAGCTAGGCTCCATCTTCTTTGCAGCCTCCCTTCAGCTCTTCATGTCTGTGGAGAAGATGCCCCAAGCCTTCTCGTACAGTACCAGCTCTCTCAGACCCTCCTCGCTGGAGAGATGTTGCAGTCCCTTCCCCATCTTGGTGGCCCTTCACCATACTCTCTCCAGTCTGTCCCTGTCTCTCTCATCCTGGGGAGCCTGGCACTGGACACAGCCCTCCAGGGGTGGCCTCACCAATGCTGAGCAGAAGGGAAGGATCTCCTTCCTCAACCTGCTGACAACATGTTCCTCCTCGTGGAGCCCAGGACACCACTGGCCGCCTTTGCTGCCTCAGCCTCAGTGTGGTGTCCACCAGGACCTTCTCTGCAGAGCTGCTTTCCAGCTGGGTGCCCCCAGCATCTCTTGGTGCCTGGGGCTGTTCCTCCCCAGGGGCAGGACTTTGCATGTCCCTTGGGTGAACTTCAGGAGGCTCCCATCAGCCCATTTCTCCCACCTGCCGAGGTCCCTCTGGGTGGCAGCACCACCTCCTGCTGTCTCAGCCACTCCTCCCAGCATGGGATCGTCAGCAAACTTGCTGATGGTGCGCTGTGCCCCATCATCCAGATCAGCAGCGAAGAGGAAGAGGATCAGACCCAGCACTGACCCCTGGGGTACATCGCAAATGATCAGCCTCCATCTAGGCTTCATGCCACTGATCAACACCCTCTCCTGAAACACCTAGAGCATCGACATTCAAAACCACCTCTGCACAGAGCAGAGACTGTTTGCAAAGTTCTGCCTCCCCCAAGCCTCCCGCTGTCTCCAAAACCATGAGAAGTTCCTCGGCTATCATTTATTGGCCCAGTTCACATTTCCACCTTCAAATACGGGAACTCTGGAAGATAACGTGGGATCTGTTTAATTGTTTGCCGCCTCCTCCACGTTTCCTCAAAGTCCCGGTGTAGCACTACATGCTGAAACCGCCTATCTGAATCATTTTGTGCTCCCTGCAAATAAACTGAGGACACCACTGCAAAGCTCAGAGAAGCCCAGGGAGCCACCAGAGCAGGCATTTCCAAGCCCGCAAAGGTTTTGCATCCCTTTGGCCGAGGTGGCTCTCATGTTCCAAAGGAAGCTACATTCCAGGTGTTTTTATTTCAGAGGGCCCCCAGGGGGCCCAGCTGCCCCCTCAGAAGCAGAGCCAGGGGAGGCAATGCGCGTGGTCCCCGGAGCCCGGCTCTTCCTCCTGGACCCTCCGCAGCCATGATGGATCTTCACTGATGTCCGGTGGAGGGGAGCAGAGCCAGCTGCGCCCGTTGCTGTGCCACTGCTGGGACAGTCTCCAGACATGCTGGCGGGGCACAGAGGGGCTGCGCTCCCCACGCTCAGCAGGGAACCTCCAGTGCCAGTGAGCTCTGGGGCCCCAGCCCCACGTAGGGATAGAAGCTTCTGCTGTAACAGCAGGCCACCCCAGCACTGTCATCCTGCACCTGCAGGCAGGAGACCCTTTTGCATTCTATAGCCATGGATTTCATCACCCTCAGCACCTTTGCTGTTTGTTCCACCTTTCCTATTACACAGCAGAGCAGCCGTGCCCTGCCCTGGGAATCGGCCCAGCACCAGCTTTCTCTGGCCTTTTTGTGCAGGACTGTCCCACAATCGAAGCCCCCTGTATGTGTGACTGTCCTGTGCCTCAAAGCCAAGCTCTCCATTACACGCTGTTAACTCCTTTCCAAGTTCCTTCACACATCCTCTGAGTGCCCATTGTCCTCAGCTGTGCACCCTGCAGGCGGTGAGGCACACTGTCCCACCCCTCACCCTGCAGTTCCCATTGCCATCTGCTCCCCCCAGCCTGAGCCAGGCAGCCTTCCCAGTGTGGTAACCTTGCAAAGGGCTTATTAATCCTCATGAAGGGTCTTTTTAGATGCCAGGCTCAGCTCTTGGTTACAGTGCGGACATGTTTCTTCCCAGACCTGGGCAGGCATCTCAGCCACCCAAGGACCCAGCTTCACCTCCCCGCCGCAGGCCAGCTGAGCCAAAGGGAGTGCCAGCTTTGCAGCGCATCAGCCACACGGTACCTGCTCACAGCAACCTCACGGGAGTAATAAGAAAAACTGGCAGAAGCTCCATCACAGGCTACGAAAGGCAGTCCCTGGGCTGGGGATGCTGAAGCCCAGGATGTGAGCAGAGGACACAGCACTTCTGCGCAGCGATAACTGCTGCTGCCGTGGCAACAAAGCAAAACCTCTGCTTGTCCCCAGGGCACAGTTATGCTCCATCCAGGCAGGCACCCAGTTGCCCAGGTGGAGCAGGTCCCTCTGCTGCCCTGGTTCAGCAGAGGACAGAGCCTGTAACAAGTGGGGTCCCAGCAAGGGGAACCTGCTTGCAGGGGTTCCCAGTCCCTGATGGTTTTGAAGGCACCACCCCTTAATGCTGGGAGCAGAGCCAGTGGAACTGCTCAGGTAGCCCAAAGGGATTATACTGGACCCAGTCACCAGGGCAGGATGGAACATGGAGCCCATTGCAGCCCAGAATGGGTAAAGGCAGCTCTAACAGCTTTGTGGTTCAGCACCAGCTGCCCTCATACATTGCTTGTTCTTAAACAAAGCTCCCAGAAGGTCCCCTATATCTTTGGTTGGCAGGGGACCACAGCTCCCCCAGGCCAGCGTACCCAGCAAAGCACAGGGCACAGCCAGGATCTTTATCAACATTTTCACTTCTCCTCACAGGGCTCCACACTTTGTTTTCCATGTGCAAAGGGCAGTTTGCACAAGGAGCTCCAAACCAAACACAGGGCACTGGGGATTTCTTTAAAGCATCATCTCCCAGCCACACACAGCCGGGTAAGATGCTGTCACCACCTTCCACAGCTCTTGACAGGCAGCACCAGGATGCAGCCCCCACCCAGCCAGTCCAACAGACTAGGACAGAAGGTGGGAGAGCACCCATGAGAGTTTGGCAACCCAACCCTACTCTTTCAGCCCTCCTCCCAGCACTGCAGCCTAGTTCACACTAACAGGAGCTTGGGTTACAGACCAGGTGCTTATTCAGCACTGGCAGAATCATTCACTTTGTTCCTACCACTTCATGCTGAGTATCTTCTGGCAGCAGCCAGAGGCAGCCTAGATTAAAAGTCACCTGCAAGTCTTGCATCTCTGACCATCCTGGCAAAAGCCAGCCAGATTCTGGCAGCCAGCGCACAGCTCAGGCAGCAGCAGCAGGGTTTTACAGCTGGTTTAGCTTCAGAAGTTCAGCCCAAGCAGTTTGTGTCCAATGGCCATAAGCCTGGCAGTGCAAATGGAGCATTTTATGCAAGCCCATAGAAATGCTACCATCTGCAGTCTGGAACGAGTCACCCCACCTGGCAGAAGGCAATAGTCAGCTTTTCTTAGACAAAACTATCAAGATAGATGTACTGCTTGCATGCAAGGCTCCTTCATACTGCGAAGCCAATTTTGGTCAAGTATAGGACCACGTAAGAGCAGTCAGCTTCCATCCTCCTTTCCCCACCCCTGGTTCCCTACGTAGGTAGCACAGCATGGGGGTTTAGTCTGTGCCCAACTCTGCCAGGAGCCCCCAGTCCATCCCACTTAGGCAAAGCTCTCAGGGGTGCTAGGGGACACAGGCCAAGCTCTTGCAGAAAGACTCAGCTCCTTACAGAGCAGTGTTACTCCCACCAGCCAGCTTTTCATAACAACTCAACATCTCCATGAACAGACTCCTCCTTTCAAGCCCAGCAAGAATTGTTCAAGGCAGCCTTGCTTCTGCCTCCCTCAGCTACCCCATCAGGGCCTGATGAGCCAGGGCCACGTAACGGTGGCCCGTTAACTCTATCAGCCACGTAACTCCATCAGCCATCACTGCCAACCCATACCTGGTGTGGAAGCAGAATTAAACTCTTTCAGATTAGGACAGTAATCAAATCAGTTTAATATATAGTCAACATATTGTAAAGGCATCTGAATCCTACAGTATTGCTCAGCCACAGCCATCAAGCCCAGGAGACCACCTTTCTAGAAAGGTACAGAGAGGTAGGGGAGTTGGGGCATTTCCCCAGATTAGTTGAAAGTGAGAATGTGCACATGGGACCTTCCTCCTGAAGGCCCGAGATAAGCAGAAACTTGTGCTTTTTGAAAGGAATGCTAATGTGCTGGGACAAGCACAGGCACCTGGAGTAACAGCCAAGGTCTCCTTCCTGCTGACCAATGAGTCAAGAAACTCTTGCTGGCTTTTGCCTATGCTTTTTGCCTATAGAAAAAAAAAAAAGAGAAAAAAAAGGGGTGGACAGAAGAGCCTGGCTCTGTATGTATGAAAGGTACTTGGTGAGGCAGGAGCAAGAAAGATGCATAAGGTTGCTTTTGCCCTTGACAAGGGACAAGGACTGTTATTTGCATTGCTTTGGACTCTGTTACCACCCCAGGAGTGAATGAGAAGAAACCTGTTCTGTGGTATTGCCACCACGTTTTCCTGCACCAGCAGAGCAAGAGCAAAGCTCTGGAGCAAACCGAGCACCTGGAGTGGGGACAATGGTGTCACCAAGCATTTGGCTCATCTTATGTGTGCAGCTGAAGCGGGAAGTGGCACCACGGTGGTCTCCTCATGGCAGGGGAAGCATGGAGTCCTGCGGCTCTGCAGAAAGGCACTGTTCACCTGGGTGGGCAGGTCTGGAGGTGCTAATTCTCAAATTTTGCATAAGGGTTCTCTTCCTTGAACAGGCCTACAAGAGAAGAGGTATTCGTTCAGATAGAAGGGGCCATGCCAGTCACAGCTAGCAAGAAACCTAGTTCTGGGTTGCAACTCTGTCATTCATGCTTCATCCAGCCTCCTGTCCTGCAGTCCTTCTGAAAGACCTGCTCTTACTGAAGCCATACATGCAGTCAGAACTATTTCACTCCTCTGCAGAGATCCATTAAGAAGCTCGACCTGATGACAAACTCCTCTCCCAGGCAACTCTATATAAAGTCCAGATAAAGCAGCATGACTGCTTTATTTTTCAGAGCACCCCTTCTGCACACTCCTTCTGGTGACTGGACTCAGAAGCAGGGAGCCCCAAATTAAACTCAAGCCATTCTTAGACCTGCTCCCTGCTCCTACATCCACAGACTGAGAGACAGCAGAGCAAGGATACAGGGCTGACTTCTGGGCCAGTGACAAGCCCCCATGCCACTCTGTTGGCTGCTTTCCTAGCCCCAGCCCAACACTTTTAAGGAAGAACAGCCAGAAAGGACAAGATTGCAAAGGCTGCAGTCAGGCTGCAGCAAGACAAGAGCCCTGGCATGGCAAGACAGTCCTGGAGCACAGCTCTTCCACTTCCACAAGGTACTTCCCCCACCAAGTGCCCCTTCAGGCAAAGCTTTGCCTGCTCTTCCTCCCCCAGAGGAGCCACCCCAGCCAGAGACCCCCAGATCTCCTGCCCAACCTGGGCCAGCAGCAGGCAGCAGCTGCAGGCAGAGGAAAGCTTTCCCTACAGCCCCCACCAAAGTCAGAGACCGTTATGTTCCGTGTGCTTGAGCCCAACTGCTCCCTGCTCCACAGCCACACGATGCCCCAATAGCCCTGACAGCTGGGCAGGGAAGACCACCAGCTCCAAGCGACTGGCTGCTCCTCCCTTCTTTCCAGGCTGCTGTCCTCCTCTGGCAGGTCCCCACCTGCCCTGGGGCCATGGGACTCACCCGAAGGACAGTCCAGCCCCAGGAGGGAGGCTGTGTACTCCCAGAACCCAGGGAGCTGAGCCATCTCTCCAGGAACTGCTGCCAGCACAGAGGACCGGCTCCGTGGTCGGGCTGGTGTCTGCTCTGTGCTCCTGCAGCTGTGGGCACCCAGGCTCCCACCTGGCCCCCCATCCTGGGCTGTTGGCCACTCGGTGACCACAAGGCTACCAGAGGGCCCTGCCTAAGGGCAGCAGCATTACAGGTGGTGCTGTGTCTACCAGCTTCTGCTTCTCCCCTCCCCCCAGCAGCTTCTCCCACATGGCGAGTTTGGAGGACACAGGTCCCAGGGAGTGTTAAACACTCCCTCTTCCCTGCCCAAGAGGAGCAGCACTTGTGTGGGGTCACATGCCATGATCAGAGCATTTCTACTCCTGCTCCCAGAGGACGAGAGCAATTCACTGAGATGGGGGAAGTGGAGACTGTTTTCCCTGCTGGCCAGGTCTCCTCTGCAGCTGTAACCATAGCAAGGAACACAGCTACTGAGGCTGCTTCATCTAAAGCTTAGTTTGAATCGCTCACATCAGCACTGTACCATATTTTCTTCGGATTTCATCATGCCGTGATTTCATCTCTGCTCTCCTGCAAGAAGCAAACAGAAAAACTGTGAGTCAGTGACTGGTGATACAAAACCAAGCAAGAGGAGCTGCAGCTCCTTGCTTCTTTCCAAACCAGGGAGCTCCAGGTTTGCTCAGCCCCCCACCGCCCACCTCCCCACCTCCTGGAGGCACTGGGGACCACCAGAGCCCACACATGTCAGCAGCCCTCAGGGAGGGCCGTTGTGATGCTGCATCCACGAGTCACCGCAGAAGGACATTGCTTGTGAGGTTTATGTTCTTATGTTCGCGCTGAGGTTGAAGCAGCCATTGGCTTCGCATGCCAAGCCCCCACATGCCTCCTGGCATCGTGTTTGGTGGTACAGATAGGAGCCAAATCGTTCTGCAGCCTGAGGCAGTGGAGCTCACCCACAGGGGAGGAGGGGTTGTGGGGTGGGGGTGACCTCACCTCTCCTCCTGCCGCACCCGCCTCTTCTCCCGCTCCCTGGCCGCTCTCTCATCATCCTTGTCTGGCCTGCCAGACAGAAGATCCCGTTAGCAGCGCTTGGCACTCAGTTCTGCAACAGCATGTCGTTGCATCTGAGCTTCTCCGAGAAAACAGGGGACCCCTCTGATACTTGCTTTTTGCTCTTTTTCTTACAACAGCAGCAGCAGCAGACCCCCAATGTGATAAGGATCGTTCCTCCCACCACAGACATTGCAATGATCAGGGCTTCAAAGTTCACTAAAGGATTTGACAAAACACATTTAGCATACAAATGCATGGCTGCCTGGACTTACAATATTTACAAGCATACAGCTACTGTCACCAGCAGCTTCAATCACGGGGCTGGAGACACACGTAACAGCCTGGAAAAGCAAGATGGACATCATTATCTATAGGTATACAAAGTGTTGGCACCAGAACGCACACAGCAACAGAGTACATGTATACGCTAACTATAGCGCTCAGTTACCGGCTATGAGAAAGGTAAGAACAAACACACTCAGGTCAAACTCCTCTGGCAGAAACAGGAGCAAAGCTGTCTTAATCACTAATCCAGGTGAACAGTAACCCATCAAGGGAAAAAAAAACTGGAGGCTTCAGTGCTGAGGAGCAACCTCCGACAGAGAGGCCACAGCTGGCACTGGAGTTACTGCCTACAGGAGCCAGCCTCAGAAGTCAACTAAGGTGAGATGACAGTGGACTTGAGGCACTTGTGGGCAACTGGAGGCACTTGTGGGCAACAGACAAAGCGAAACAAGATCCATTGGGATTTATCGGCTTGGGGCCAGCAGTGCTGCTGAAGCAGCTGAAGGCAGAGGGCTGCTTCATGCACCCCACCACCACGTGTCCACAGGGCTTGTGGGATCTGCTCGACCATGCACAGCACAAAACCTGCTGGGACATGGTGGTGAAGCAGTGGCCTTGAACCCTAGCCCCAGGGAGGCAGTCACCCTGCTCTGCTCCTGCATTAATGGCAGTAGAGACACCAGCCAAAACAGACATCACCTGAAATCCTTTGCAAAGAGGTGTTTCTTCCAAGTATGATTCAGAGTGTTCAGAGTCTTGGGCCTGTGGGAATACTTGTTTAGGATGCACTTCACACACAGCAGCCAAGTTACAGAAATCCTAGTGCACCTGAGCCTGCTCAGAGCACTTCTGACCCCCTCTTCTCCATGCAGCTCAGACCATGAGCCCAGCGGAAAGCCTGAGCACCTCACATGGTACATTTCAGGGCATTTTAGAAGATGCCTGTCTGTCCCCTCACTGCAGGAACGCAGTGGTAGCAGGCTTATGGGGGTGCTCCAGGCTGAGCTGACTCCACCACTGAAGTTGCTTTCAAGGCCTCCAGCTCCTGCTCCCAGTGGAGAGCTCCATCACTGCCAACAGCTGTGCCACCTGACTCTCAAATCATGCTGCATCCCTACCCAGGCTACCATGGCAAGCACCATGCAAGGAATGTGGTTCCAGATACCAACCGCACACAGCTGCCATGGCCTTGCAGGTCACCAGTGAGACCAGAAGTCAGCAAGCCACCAGCTTATGGACACTTGCATTTGTCCCCACAGGTGGGCTCACGCAGCCTCTCCAGCAGTCACCCAGCAGCAGGGAGGTCTGCAGGTCCGTGTTCCCAGTAAGACTTTGAGAAAGATGGTATTTGAGCCCTGAATGTCCATGGCACTGTCTTGCCTCAGAGCAACATGAAGCTTTTGCTGGCTGCTCTGCAACAGACCCAGAGAGTCATGTAGGGGACAGCCCAAAAGCCAGGGATCATATGTCAGCCCAATGGGGGCGAGAAAAACCCAAACAGGCTCTTTAGCTCAAAAGGGAGTTTCTCCACCAGCACATGTCTATATTGGTGCTTCCAAAACCTTGGCTTTCAGCATGAGCCTGGGGTTCAGGTCACCCCTTCCCACAGAGAGAGGTCTGTGGCAGAGCACCAGGCACTCCTCCACTTGATGATTAAGGCTTAAGTCACATGCACCAAAAATGCAGACTCATTTAAGAGCTAATCTACCACAGGACTAATCTCCTCTAAAGCAAGTTTTACAAGCTAAGGAACGCATTCTTCTATAATGAAACCTTTTGCGAAGCTCCTCACATACAAACTAGTATTTCAAGGTCTTACACAAGTTTCAGGAAAGCATACTGTAGTGCTCATAAAGAGGAGATTCTTCCACCACGAGGAATGAGAGTGGTTTTAACTCTTTTGAGAGAGCCCAGCCTCAAGCACAATAGATGTCAGGCAACCACAATTCAACTCCAAGTTCCCCACCGAGGAGACAGGTGAGAGAAATCAAGCCCCAGCTTGCTTCCTAGCTGCCGCAGCCCCCAAAAGCTGGGCCCTGTCTGAGCATGAGCATGCACCAAGCTTGGTATAAAGAAGACACAAATTTCTCCAGAAACCCACCAGGAAGCAGAGCACTGAGGAGGAAAGGCAGCCACTCAGTTGTCAGCCAGAAAAAGCTCCCAGAGGTGACCTGGCTGCAGGCAGCCAGCTGCAGCACAACTTCTGCAAGACTAGTTTTGGAAAGGGGTATTTTCTCAGGTGGGTAAGAGCTGAGCAGGGCCATGGGACGCTCAGCACTAGAAGCCCACACAGGCCTCCAAAGAAGTCACCTCACTTCTGGTTCCAAGACCCCTATGAATTTTAAGAGCCTGCCTGGGACAGCAGCCACGCTGCTAAAGGTGAAGACCCAGAAGCCGTGCAAGGACCGATGCTCAGGGTGCAGAGGAAATTGCTGCTGAAGAGTCATACACTGGTGTGCGCACTCTGAGCAGCAGGAAGGTTTGCATGGGCAGCTGCCCGCAGAGCACCTTCAACTCTTATTCCTAGGTGCCGGCCGTATGTGGAAGCCTCCAGCACACCAAAACATGACGAATGTATTTAGAGTAGCTAAAGCCCTGCAGGTCCTTCTTGACAGAAGGCAGGGACTGCTCACAGTCCACTTTCTCACCCATGCTTAAGGAAGTTTGGAGAACCCTGATTGACTTCAGCATGTCATTGCTACACCAGCAGTGAGAAAGGGAAGCAAGGGAAACCTCCCATTACCACTAGTGCCACTCGTGCTTCCCTTTCTCATTGCCACCACCAGTGCTGTTTAGCAGCAAGCACTAAGTTCAGTCATTGCTCAAGCACGATCCACTTACCCCAGCAGACTCCCCAGCGTGCAGAGCGGAGGTCACAGAGGTCGGCCGGGGGGAGGACTCTTCGGATGGGATAGTCCATGCATCTCCCACTGCTGGCACACCACAGGCACTGGGACACAGGAACCAGGCAGCACAGCGTTACTGGTGCACGGCAGTACTGCCAGTTAGCTGCAGCAACAGGGCCGCCACCGCCTGCTCCCAAGGACCAGGTACCACCCAGCAGCAACGGGATGCTCGGGAGTAACAGTTGTGTTCGGCCAGCATGGGCTGCATCAGGCTTGCCTGCACCAGCGGAGGTGGGTGAGGGGAGTGCAGATTTCTAGAGCAACCGAGGATGCTGAGAACCCTTCTCCTGGCTTGCATGATGGTAGTAATCACCAAATCCTTCCTGTTTATTCCATGCAGCATTTTTGGGACAAGAAGAAAGCCTTTAAGACAAGCCACTCAACACAGGGTTGATGAGCAGGAGAGGTTTGTGTGCCCTCACTAGTCTTTCCCAGCCAGAATACCTGCAGCAGCTTTGCACCCTCCTCTCCTGGTGGCTCCAACCCCCAACACCAGCATTTGGCTGGGTTTGGTCAAACTGGTTCTGGCTAAATCAGCTGTGAGATTTGACTCAAGTTCAAGTTTGCTGATATCAGAGATAAGGCTTGGCAGGACCCAGGTACGCATCCTGCACCCACCCAGTGCTATGGCACCCACAAACTGGTAGACGGGCAACTTGACCAGCCAGTCCAGCCCTCTCAGCTCCTTCACTGTGCGCACCCCCCCGACAGCATCTCCCATCTGTAAGGAGAAGCTCCATTACTCATCTTGAAAAGAATACTACAAAACCCAAGCAGTTTCTCGCAACCTCTTCCCAGAGCCCCAAGGGGTCCAAGGGGTGTCTGCCCTCTCACCATCACAGGTGGGTGGCACTTGCAGTGTGTTCAGGACAAGGGCAGGGGAGCAACCTCCCCCCTTCCAGGAGTAAAACCACTCCAAACAGCCCCACAAAGCCCATGCTACGTTTTCAGGCATCGTGAGAGGTTGGGCGTTTTACTGCTGCTACTTACGGTGACATTTTTCAGACACTCCTCGCAGCTCCTGTTCGTGTACTGGTGACAATCTACAAGAAGCAGAAAAGACACCTCAGTACTTGGTAGAGCTTCTCAGTGGTTTAAGACTCCGGGCTCCTCAGAGCCTGCTCCTGCCTGCTGATTTGCCCGCTCTGGGGGGCAATCACCCCTGTTAGACCAGGGGCAACGCAGCTTAATGAGCTGCCAGCTTCAAAACACACTCGGTGTCACAGTGGGAGGCCCAAATGCAAATGGAAGTCATCTGCTTTGCCCAAACTGATCCAAAGCCCCAAGCTGCGAGTTCCTCTCCCTGGGTCTTATTTCCCTAAAAGCCTGAGTGTCTGCTGTGGCCCGCAGGCAGCAGGACAGCTGGGGGACGCAGCTGGGGTCGATCCAGAGGGACCCTGTGAGGACAAAGACAAGCACTGGGCAGGCAGTGCAGTCCCATATCACAGGATGATGGAGCAGCTCAAGCAAACAAGCCCCAGGCAAGGAAGTTAATACCAGGAAATGCAGAGGCAGAGGAGCACAACCGGGGACATGCAGCTAGGCTCCCTGCAGAAGTCCATACCCTCCCGCTGCACATGAGGGCTGTACCCTGCCCCAGCCAATTCATTCAAACCCTCCTTCAGCAGGAAACGCTCCAGGTGACAGGAACAGCACTGCAGCTGAAATCTGTGCCCAAGTTCAGAACCTGTTTCCACCCCCATGTGGCAGAGGAAGACCCCTCCCCTCTATAGACATGGGTGGCTCTTGGCACCCGTGCCACCATGGATGACAGCATCCCCAGAGGGTGCAGGTCAGCTGGACGGGTGGAATGGCTCTGGTCTGAACACAGGACGAGGTGGCCCAGTCCAGCCACCCTCCTGGGCTTGCCTGCAGCTGCTGGCAGCACTAGCTCTTCAGGAAAGGTCTTCCTATAGGATGCTCACCTGCCAGATTCTCAGGAAGGGTGGTTTGCCAGCCCTCGAGGATCAGCCATTTAAACCTCACCCCTACCTAAAGAGTCTAAGCATCAGCCTGTTTGACTGTGGTTTCAATGAAAAAAAAAACAACAACAACAACAAAACAAAAACAAAAACAAACCTGCAAACAAATTTGCCTGGCTACTCAGTAATTGGTGAAAGAAGGATCGCTGCTTTGCAGCACCTTAATCAGGAAAAAAAATCAGTCCCAGAGATGCTTGTTTTCGACACTCACAAGCAGCAAAGCTGCATTTTCTCTCTCCAGTTGGCAGGAACCCTCAGCTGTGACCCACTGTCAACAGTCACATGCTCCACACAGCCCTCCAAACAACTGGGCAATTTATTAACATAGCTTAGATAAGGGTGTTTATACACTGCCCAGAGAGGCTGAGATTGCACATTTTAAACACTCTGGGAAGCTGTGTCTTCCCCATTTCTCCAACCGAGGCCGGAAAAGCATCACAGCGCCTGTGCTGCCCCTGAGACTGTTTGCTTGCAGGGAGTCACAAAACAGCCCTCTCACACCACAGGAGGCCATTTTCCCTGGGGTGTCCCCTCTCCCGGCACCCCCAGCTGGGGTTCATCCTCTGAGCCATTAAGTCAAAGCCACGCTCTTCCAGCGGTATGGGAATGGGCTGTTTCCAGGACCCTGCAGCCATTCCGGGATGGGGTTTTGTCCAAACACCCGATCTCGGGGCACTAGCACACTTGCGCAGGATGGCGTGGGAAGCACCTCTGTCCTCAGGGACAGAGGTGGGAGAGCAGCTCTTGCTGTGCTAGAAGTCTCCTGGATAATGCTTTTGCCATGTGGCCTCAAGAGAAGTGAAATGAATGGCTTAGGGTGGAAGGAAGACAGCAAAATACATGCTGGTCCTCGGTCTCCTCCCAGCCAGAGCCACCACACAGCCATCAGAGGGCTGGTCATCACGTGGAGAACGGTTCCTTGCTTGGAAGAGTAGGCAGACTCCTTGGGACACCCCTGAAGGGGGCTGTCCCCACCCTCTGCTAGAGCTTCTCCTCTGCCTCTACCTCCTCTACATCCTCCACCCACCAAGGAGAAGCCTGCCGCCTGCCGTTTCTCACCCTCACCCAGATCTGACGGCGCCCATCTTCTTCTTGGTCTGAAGCTCTCAGCCGGAGGCTCCTCCTGCCAGTCTCCCCTGTCCTGAAGGAGGGTCTCCTCCAAAGGGCCACCAGTGGGGGCCCCCCTGCCCAGGACAGGCACCCAGCTCCCGCCCGAGCCCTTGGCATCGCTAAACACACAGTTACGTGGCAGTGGCCGCTGGAAAAGCGGCAAGTAAAGTGGTCTCTTCCCGCACCCAGTCTTCCAGACCTCAGACAAACGCGCCAGCACCCCATGGACCGCACCCTGCAGAGCTCCCAGCACGCATGGGACCTGCCTTCCCAGCTCCCACTGCCTGTCCCCATCCCGAGTGGCCACAAGACCTTGGCCAGTGGCCACCCGGTGCCCAGTGCATGCCTAGAGGGCAACCAACAGGGCGCCAGCCTGTGCCAGGCTGCTTCGTGCACCAGCCCTCGCGCGAAAGCAGGGTCCAAAGTAACTGCAAAGCCACGAGGTTTGGGTGCTGTGCGAGGAGCGCCCTGCTGCCGGGCCTCCATCCTCATCCTCATCCTCATCCCCTGCGGTACGGGGGGAGGCGCCCAGCGGGGCCGGGGCCGCAGGGCTCAGCCCGCCACGGAGCTCAGAGGCCCCGGTCCCGGCGGGGAGGGAGCTCCGGGGGCTGTCCCGGTGCCGGTCCCGG
>VZTV01114720.1:44944-58628 GCA_013400875.1 Anhinga rufa | reverse complement strand
GTTCAAAAAACGTGTAGACGTGGCACTTGGGGCCATGGTTTAGGAGGCCTGGGGGTGTTGGGTTGGCGGTGGGACTTGATGGTCGTAGAGGTCTTTTCCAACCTTAATGATTCTGTGATTCTATGATACACGACGGTGTAAGACAGTAGTGGAATTTTACTGGAGCCTCTGATATTTTCGCGCTTAAGTAAAACAAATGAAAGGACAGCCCGGCCCTGGAAAGGACTTTTCGTCTGGGAAGCTTAGAGCGGTCCATGAAGGATGAAGGATACCCCGAGACAACCATGACAGCGCCAGCATCCCAGCCCCTCTGACATGTCTTTGAAACCCTCCCAGCATCGTCTGGTGTCACAGAACAGTAGCTCGAGCAAGACTGACTCCAGGGGACGGCTGGATCTGTACACAAGTGCAAGAATGCTGCAGAAAGAGAGTGGCTTTGCAAAGTTCTACTGTGATTAGCATTTGGTAGTGTGGGTGCTAGTGATTAGTTAAGTCATGTTGTACTTGACTGTTTGAAGGGTATAAGAACCCTGTGTAAAACCACATTTGGGTGCCCCAATTTAGCTGGGACACCTCATGCCCATGAATAAATACCCTTGTAATTCTATGCTTTGCATTGTAGCCTCTCTCCTCAGTCAGCACAGGCTAGGTACGAATTTTCGTGACACACAGGGTGCTGGGGTCTCCCTCCTGGGCAAAGCAAGGAGCCCGCTGGCCTCAAGCCCACGTGTTCAATGTTCAAGATGTGAGAAGCTGCATCGATATAATGTATAAATTTTCACATGCTGTAGGTCAAGAATACAGCTGAGTGCTCTCCCGTGCTGGAGCCAAAGAGCTCCGCACTGCTTGATTCATGCCCAGTGATGCAGAGAGCCCAAAAGAAATGGGTTTCCAACTGTCCCTGCGAGGAGGGTTGCGATGCTGCCTGCGTGGGGCTGCTCTGGGACCTGGTTTTACCCCAGACCCCTTGGGAATGGGATAAGAGTTATCACTACATCCACGTGGGCTTCTTGGCAGCAGGAGGGCGAAAGCACTGCTCCTACAAATGCACCCATCCCGGGTTGCAATCCTGCACCCGGGCCCCCATGGGTACCACAGGATGCCGTATCCCCACCGGCCGCTGCTTCCCTGCTCAGCAGTGACGGCTGAAGCCACCATCCCTTGAAGCTGGGCAGGCATCAGGCTCCAGCGTAAAGGCACGCTCAGGGCAAGACGAAGCTTTTTCAGGCAGACACACGACTGCGTATCCCCACAGGGCGCCACACCCTGACACCGTCAGCACCCCTGAAACGCACCTTGCTCCCCTTGAGGTGCACACAGGAGCAGGCAGCCTGGCACAGGCAGCAAGATAGGCACACATGTAGGTCGGAGGCTGGAGGCAGCCCCCATCCTTTCCCAGGAATACAGCCTACCCCTCCCCCCCCCAAAAAAATAAGATGAGATTTCATTACTGCTCAAGGAAGCCTTGTTTTTAATTGCAGGCAGAGCAGTGGGCTTTTGGAGGTGGGACAAAGGCGAAAGGAGTGGGGACAGAACAACGAAAACCAGGCTTTGTCTTCCCCAGGTCCAACCAGATGTTTTCAGGCTTTCCTGCCTGCTCCAAGGGTTCCCCCTGCCTCTTGCTGTTTTTCCTCTTCTTCGACTCAGTGCTTGCAGCAGCTGCTGTGTTTGCAGAACGGGAGGCTGGGCTGGTGTAAATCCAGCAGTCCTGGGGCGCTGCGGGGTGACTGATAGCAGCCACCAGTTGGGCTGCAGCCTGCTGCCCTCCGAAGCTCCCCAGGAAGCAGCTGGGGTGGGTGAAGGGATAAAACCGCTAAACACACTGGGGTTTAGGGGATTTAACTGAAGGACTTTATGGTTGGACTCGATGATCTTAAAGGTCTTTTCCAACCTAAATGGTTCTGATTCTACCCCTGCACCGGCACCGTGGCCAGGCGCACCCTTGGGATCCCGTGGAGGGACTAAGCACCGTGCAGCTGTTTCTCTGGGAAAGCTGGCCAGGTTGTTTGTGGCTGACTCATTTCGGCCGTGGGGCAAGCGCTGGGCAGCATGAAGGAGCCCATGGGTGGGAGGCAGGAGGCAGCGCTGGAGATGCACTGCAGAGCTGAGCGTGGTGCCAGGGGCAGAGCTCTGGCTTGGTGGACAACTGAACTGACTCCCCGGCAGCTTGGGGAGAAGGAACAAAAATGTAGTTTGGATCGCCCTAAACTAAATCAAGAAGACAACTAATATTTTTCAGGAAAATTTTCAGGAGAACAAAATCTGAAGAAAGCAATCCCGTAGCTTGAACAGGCAGCATCGCTGGCTGCCCCTGCCACTGCCAGCTTCATTGTGGAGCTCATCGTCTGTTCGCTCTGCAAGCTTTGTTCTCCCTGCCGAGTTCCTGGTGTCCTTGAGAGCCAGGTGGGTTGGCTGCTGGTGACAGAGCTCCTGCAGGCTGGGAGAGTAAACGGCCGATAGCGTTAGGTTGGCCAAACCATGGGACGTGGGGGCTGAGCCGCGAGAGGCGCATGATGCAGAGGAGGGAACGGGCCTCTCTTGATTTTGCCACCACAGGCGAGTGCTCTGATGCCAGCGGCTGCTGCTTGCAGGTGGTTCAGATTTTGGCAGCTCCTTGGGAGAGATACAGGGCTCTTTGCATGTAGCAGGGACTTGGGGGCTGCCAGAAAGACATGGGACCTGTGTGTTTCTTCCTCTGAAAGCAGCTGGTGCTCAAGGCTGGGCAGGCACTGGCATCACTCCAGCATTAGCAGGCCCAGGGAAGTCTCCCTGAAGCCACCTCCTGGGCTGGAGGCAGCTCCTTCACACTTGCTAAGCAATGCCCTGACACCAGAGCCACTGCCGGCCAGCTTGGGAGGCCAGAGGAAGCATTCACCAAACCATTTCTGTTTGCAAAGTGCCTCGTTCGTTTGTCCTGGGTGCATTCATGAAGCAACACTTGGGCTATGGAGCATCCCAGTGGCATGGGCAGGGACCCAGAGTGAGAACCCACGGGCAGGCACCTGGGGTGCGAGAGCAGGCAAGGTGCTGACAGGCAAGCCAGGGGAGACCAGAACGCCGCTCTTATCCTGCCAGCCTTTCCACTCCCTCTCCTTATTTGTCTCTGAAGGGTATTTTCAAATCCTTCAAGATGGCCTCAAGTGGTTTCCAAGGCGACGGTGCTAAAGTCATCACTGCCATGGAAACCCTCTCTTTGGCATAATATAAATATTTCCCTTGAAGGAGGCTGGATGAGTGGGCGATGTGCTATTTTCTAGCACTCCCTGGCTGCAACAGGACAATCTCCAGGAGACGGGGGGAGCCAGGGAGGATAAAATTAGCTCACCACACTGGCCGATGATGGAAAGGGGCGATTGCCAGCATTTCGGTGCAAAACCTGGGCTTGTTTGTGTCAGCGGAGGCCAAATGAAAAAGATTTACTCTGCAGGGAGAAAAAGAAAAAAAAAGAGGGGAAAAAAAAAAGTAAGGTTGAAAACAGTCACTTTTTCTTGTCCTTCTTCAAAGTTTTCCCTTTAGCCCCAATGCTATGTCCCCTCTGGTCAGCACAGGCAGGCGAAGGTCCTGGAGCACCCTTGGTGCTGGGCCAAAGACAGCTGAGCCTGAGCATGTGCTGGGATCTCTTGGGAACATGTGTGTGGCCAAGGTGCTTCATTTTGCTTTTAATTGCCTCCTTTCTGTCTCATCAAATCACCAACGCCTTCACATGAGCCCAGGGAGAGGTGCCTGCCTGCAGCCCCAAGCATCAGCAGTGGAGCAGGAACCCCCCAAACCACCCTCTGTGCCACGATGTCTCCCAAAGCGGGGCTGCCTGCGAGGGTGGTGGCTCTGCCGGTGGCCCCAGCCCACTGATCCCTCCAGCCCCCTGCCTGCCTGGGCTCCTCTGGCCACACCATGCTCAGCACCCGGGCACGGCTCCAAAGAGGGGCTACCAAGCGTGCCCAGTGCCCTGCACGGCAGGGATGCTCCGGCGGACCCCTGCCCCTGGCGCGTGGCTGTCCCTGCTGCCACCCCACCGTGCCATGCCAGCTCTGGCCAGCCACGGGCCAGGGGGCATTTCCAAGCTGTGGTAGGAGATCCCGTCACGGCAGAGCGGGTGTTTTCCTACACAGAGACGGCTGCATTCATCAGCGGGGCTGAGCGGGGCGGAGGTGCTGGCAGCGTGATGGGAGCTGGGGACAAGGTGTCCGCAGAGCCTGTCTCTGCCTGGGCTGGCACGGAGGCATAAACGCCGCCTGTGCCGGAGCAGATGGCTCCTCTCACATCCACGCTCCACGCAGATACTGAAGGGCTTTCCTAACAAATAAAACCCCCACCGAATGCAGGCACGTTCCCAGGCCTGGAGCAGCGCTTCTCACTTTCCTGGAAGAAGGGGATGCTCTCGCCTCGCTGGACCTCCCAGGCTATTTTTAAATTGCTGTAGCAGCCAGAGGATGGGGAGACACGGTGTGGTGAAGTCCCCCTGCGCTCTCGCCTGCTGATCGCTGCCCTTTGGCAGGGGCTGGGGATAAACAGGCTGCGCTGGAGGACAGGAGCTCACCCTGTGAACCCCCCCAGCACCACCCAAGAAAGCCTCCCGGGAGGCAGAGAGCCTCCCCAAGGTCCGTTTGCCCTCCCCGCCCTGGGAGGTGCTGCCAAGGGTGTTAGAAAGCCAGCGGGGTCAGACCCCGGCACCTGCTTTCCTTTTTCTCCATTTGGAAAAAAAAAAAAAACAAACCCAGAGCAAACAATTAAAATATTCCAGCTGCTGGCTCGGAGCAGCGATCCCAGATAAAACCCCAAGGATCTGCTGGCTAAATATAGCCTGAGCCCCATAAATTAAACAAAAGCTTTTTGCTGGGCTCTCAGAAAGCCAGTTCCAGCAGTGGTTTTATCTATGTAAGGTATAACTCGGGCAGTATTTGTTATTATTAGCCATACCTCCCCCATGTCACCGACCTCCCCAACGCTGTTGTTTAGGAATGTGAATTTTGTGGAGCCAGACTTCTCCCTCCCAGCAGGTCCTCTGCTGCAGGCGGGATCACACCCCAGGCCACTTTCCTGCCTTTTTATAAGAATTTACAAACCCAGGTTTCTTTCTTTTGGACAATTATTCGATACTTGCCCATCTCAGACATCCCGTGTTTTCTAGGGCCACCGTTATTTAAGGCCTGTCTCAGACATCTGCTTAATTTTTATCCCTATCAGCTGTCCTAAGAGTTGCAAACACTTAAATAAAATACTGCCTGCAACACAAAGGTGCTGGAAAGATTTTGCAGATACCATGGCAAGCCAGCGCACATGTAGGTTCTTGTCTTGCCTCCTTTTTCTCATCAAGGTTATTAACAATATCTTATAGTATTTATGATATGATATGATATGATATGATATGATATGATATGATATGATATGATATGATATTGCCAATGACTTATGACTTTCTGGGAGTTTTCTCCCCCAACCCTTTAAAGAAGTTTCGGCATGCTGCCTCGAGTGCACATGGCCAGCTTGTGAGAAGGGGTGATGCTGGTTGTGCTGCTGAGGATGAGTTTGCTTGCTCTGTTTCCTCTCCAACACTTCCTCCCAGCACGCTGTGCTCAGTGTGGGGAGGGCATCTGATGCCTGCTTTCCCATCCCAGATATTTAGGCTTTGCGTCTTTTTCTGTGGGCTTTCGCAAAACTACTTCATTTATGATGCCCAGAGCTGCTCCATCCCAACGCAGAGGGCTGGCTCGGCTGGCATGCAGTGCCGCTGAAATCCTGGCCCCTTGCTCCGTGCTGGGCTTTGATTTTGTTTCTGCATTTGCTGGTGGGCCTATGGCTGAGCAATCCAGCCCATGTCTCAGAAAGGTGTGAGCAGGGCTGGCAGCCCAGAAAATCCAAATCGCCTTTTCCAAGTGAAAGCACCATCTCCTCGCCGAGTTTTTCTCAGCCTCCCATCGCTCCTGGCTCCCGGCAGCACAACTGGCTCTGCCAAAACCACCCGGCAAAGTTTCTTCTCGCTGAGCTACACGTGAGCGAGCCCCCGCAGTCTTTCTCCAGGGCCATCCGCGTGTCTCGTCCCCCATGTCTTCGTGGGCCCCCCCAGCTTTTTTGGTTCCCTGCAATGTTTTTTAGGCAGATAGGCCTTTCTGGGCAGGACACAAGGAAGAGGAGGCCAGAGCTGCCTCCCCTGGTTCCTCCTCCTCAGTGGCTGGAGGCAGCCCGGGGCTCTGCCTCCACATTCCCTCCATCCCTCAGGAGCATCCCAGGGCGGGTGGGAGGAAGGGCGAGGTTTCCCCATCCCACCATCTCGGGTGGTTTGTACCTCTGTTTGTAAACATGCCTCTACCTGCCCCCTTGCTGGCAGGGCACACAAAAAAACCTCCCAACACAGGCTATTTTAAGTGAACTCAACCCAAAAAAATAAAGAAGTCAACTCCGAGGCTGTCATGGCTATATTTAGTTGGAACTTTTCTGTCCAGGATTCAGACTCTATTTGGAAACCCTGTACCTTGGCGTGCAGCCAAGCATCTTGGTTTTATACAGTAATCCCTCAACATATGGCAAATGTTTCTCATCTCCCGGTGGCTGCGGCACTGGCCTCAGCAGCCCAGCAGCAGAGGGTTTTAAGCTGAAACCGAGACAAGCTGGCTGGCTGTGGTTGTGGATTCACATCTCAGACCCAGAAGATCTTTTAATAGAAACATCTTGACGTAGCTTTAGACAAACAAAACCCCAGGAACATCAGAGCTGCCCCCAGCCCCCAGCGCCTGGCGGGCGTTTTTGGGGTGCAGACCTTGGGGCATCTCTACCAGCTGCAGGCCTGGGGTGATGCTTGGGAGTGGGGCGATAGGGAGGAAGACATGGGACACCCCAAACCATACCCCCAGGCCTCCCTGGCTGGTTCAGCTGTTAAGGTGGAAAACAGCTTCTGGCTTATTTTGCCCTTGTCTCCACCGAAAATGTCATGAAAATTCTCATTTCACATGCTGGGAGCTCTGGGGCTGACACAACACAATGATCACCTGGAGCACGGTGTAATTCTCAGTAATGTGACAGTGTTTTAGTGCCAATAATTTTGTCCTGATGGCCTGCAGGTGTCTGAGTGATGCTCGGGGAAGCAGCATCCTCACATGCCCTGGTCCTCTCCTCTCCTCTCCTCATCTCTCCTCATGTATTTTGGATGAAACAAGGCTTGTGACAGCATCTCTCTTGGAAACACTGAAAGTAACCAAAAGTAAAACTGCAGGTTCCCGAGTGCCACACGTGTTTCCCTGCTCCATGGCAGCTGTGGGATAGAGGGAAGCACGAGCCAGCTGAGAAAAGGTGATCAAAAGGCTATTTATACAGCCGTTCCAAATATTTTAGGCTCATGACATGCATGATGATGTATAACAAAAATATCTGCTTCAAAACCTTCCAAGTTAAATCCCACATCCTTATTTTAATTCAGGAGTTCAAGAGATTTAAGGAAGTATATACTTAAAGCAATTCTTCTTATCGCTCACAGTGAGGAGTGCTCCAGCCAGTCCTCAGGGACAACGGGGTAGTCTTTGGGGAGAGACCTACAACCCAGCACCAAGACCCTGGGGAAAATCAGCCACAGTGGGGATGTGGTCTGGACCAGCTGCGGGAATACCATGAAGCAGGGGTGTGCAGGACCAGAGCCTTTGAGGTGGTTTGATTCGGGGACCCCCCTGTCCCCACCAACAGCCCCGTGAAGCCTGCCACGGGGAGGCTTGGTGTCCCCTGCGGCCTGGTGCTCCAGACTGCTCATCCTGATAGGATTTATAATGAGGCTAATTAATCATGCTCGCTTAAGAGAGGCCAAAGCACCGGACTGTTTGGGGTTCTGCAGGGCCCAGGAACTGGGGGCAGCCAAGCCCCCAGCCCCAGCTAGGTGTGGGCAGGAGCAGAGGGGTGCCTTGGGGGTGCTGGTGCCTCACACCACCCCAGCCTCGCCACTCCTTGCCTTGTGCCGTAAGCACCACTGCAGTGTGCCGGGGCTGGAGGTCTGGCAGGTGCAACTGGGAGCAGAAAAGACAGCAGCCCATGTTCATGAGCACAAATGAAGGTCTGCCAGCTCCTTCTGACCCTGTGCAGCAGCAGCCATCTCCTCCGTGCAGCCCCAAGACCCCTGGGGCAGGGCTGTCCCAGCAAAGCTCGGCTCACACCACCATGCCAAGCTGGGACCATGTGCCTCGGTGCTGCAGCCCAAGGCATGCGTCCACCAGCTCCTTCCCCTGCCTTGGGGTGCAGCATGCGGGGGTCCCCTGTGGGCACCGCAGCATTTGGTTCCCCTCTCTGCCCCATGCTGCTTCCCTGGCTCTGGTGGGAGAAGCCAGGAACGGGCAGCAGAGCGCATTTCTGCAATGCTCAAACGTCTGCCGGAACTAAGCCAAGCTTTACAGAGTAGTTTAAACACCCGTTAGCATGTTCCCTAAAGCCCTGTGATTCATCGACAGCCACTCAGTTCAGCGTTACCCTTTCATCATCCCTGAAAGTGGCATTTCCCTAAATCACATGGGCTTTTTCTGCTGCTATTACACACCTACGGGTACAGCTGTTCCCACCCAGACGGTTTCTACACAGCGCCATCCTGCTTTAAAAGCGCCTGCTGCCTGAGTGACACGTGCTGCCTTTAGGCGAGACACAGGTTTGTCTCAGCGGGTTTGATCCCCGCAGTGTCCCTGCGGTCCCTCTTCTCGGAGGACAAGGGTTTCCATGCCATGGTTATTGCCCCACGCAGCCACCATGTCCCTTGGGGTGGAGTGATGCAGGACGAGAAGGATGGAGATGCAGATAAAGGTCTGGTGGCTCTTCAGGGATGAAAGGCTGGTGGAAAACCTGGGCAGCCCAGCCAGCCCTTGGGTTAAGGATGCAGGATCTGTGCATGCGCTCCCAGAGAGATGGGTGTCCGTGGGAACCAGCTACCCCACCAGAAGTGACCCACAGTCGTGTGGGTGTTTGCAGGCTGTGCAGGTTCCGCACATCCCAGAAGGTGGAATGAGTTGCCCAGGAGCTCTGCTGTGCAGTGAGGATTTTTTGCTGTAATTCTGGTTTTTCTCAGTCTCAGCCTGGGAAGTTTGAGCTCACGGTGCCAAATGCCGCCCCGGCATGTTTATTAATGCTCATTGTAAAACCTTGGCAAAAGCATTCACCATCAGGTCTGCAGAAATCGTTCCGGATCGGGTGCCTTCTAGCCAGATGGGCTTTATTAAGAGATGCCACACTGCTAACAACACCTGACAGCTCTTTGACTCCCTTCCCTGCTCTGCTCTGTGTGCTCTGAGCAAGGCAGCAGCCTGAGCTGAGAGGCAGGGGAGGTGGGAGCCCACCATTCCCACACCTGCCCCGAGGGCACAGAGCTGGGGCTTTGCCTCAGCATGGGCTCCTGCACCCCAGAATTGCTTCGTGCTCTTCACCTGCCCTCCTCCTCCCACCTCCCTTTTCCTGCTGGAGGCAGCCAGCTGCATCCAGGTGTGTGCAATGAACTGTCATCCACAGCATCAGCCACCTGAGGTTGCAGATGAGACATTGATATCTCCGTACAAGAGGGTTTTTCCATATATTTGGTTGTATCTGTGATTTTTCCACTATGCTATTTACTTGAGTTAAAATAACCGCTGGGAGCACAGATACGGCAATCTCCAGCACAGTTTTCTACATGTTTTAATAACACAGTATAACACCACTGTTAGCAGGCACAGGCAGACCACCTCCTGCACGGCTGTGCCGAAGCACCCCTCATGTCTTTGCTCTGCATTTACACTGCCAAGATGTAATTTTGGGGAGCAACATGGTTGGGACATGGATGGGAAGGTGCGATGTTGCACCCCGCATTTCAGGTGTGTGGCCATCCCTGGGGCTCTCTGCTGACAGCTTGTTGATGCTATGATGCTGTCCCTTTCCGAGCCATTGCATTGTTACCATGGTCATCATCTTCCACAGACCCAAGGTCACTCAAATGGAAACAGGGCAGGGCTGATGTATAGCAGAGCACCCGTGGGTGCTCTGACTTGGCCCATAGCACTGCTCTCGGTTACCCAGCTCACTCCCACCTGGATTTCCCCAGCCTGTGCTGAGCTCCTGGGCTCAGAGGGAGCCGGCAGCTCGCAAGCTCCATGCTGCCAGTCGCTGTGTTGGCATGGAGTCCTCCTCCAGTCTTGGGGAGAATGCTGCTTCGCCCAAATCCCTGACTCACTCACACCATCTTTCCCCGACAGCAGGCTGGCTCCACGCAGGAGCTGGGCTTGGGCAAGAGCTGTGCAGCCTTGGAGAGCTGCTGCTGGCACTGCCGCACATCTTCCCCCTGACTGCATCACTGCAGCTCTCGCTTGCTGCCTGCCAGTCCCATAGATTCCAAAATCTGAAATATTTCATGCTCCAGAATGTCATCCTGCCTAAAAATCACACTCTGGAAGAGAGCTGGGGTGTTGTTCTCTCCAGGCGCAGGGACTGCTTGAGGCAGGGATGGAGTCAGCCGGCAGCCAGCAGCAGAGATGCTGTTGTTCCCCTCCACCTACACGCAGCACCCCGAGACAGGAGGCTAGGAAGAGCTTGCATGGGTGACACCAAGTTCTTTGGGAAAACACACAGCAACGAAAGTGGCTGAGCAGCCAACAGCTGGCTGTCCTGCCCTGCCGCGGGCTCTGCTCCTTGGGCGCAGGAGCCCCAGCACAATGCCTCGGGGCACCCTGCATCACCGTGACTGGCAGCCGGGAAGGGGCCAGTTTAGCCACACCAGCATCTCCTGGCTCTGTAACCGAGTCTCTCTCGGGGTACATCCCAACCCCGCCGCGTTTTCTAATTTCCAGCCTAATCTGCCGCTCTCCAGGCTCACTGCGACTTAATATAACGCTGGCGACCACCCGTGGGCAGGAGTGGGAGAGCTCGTCCTTCTCCCCGCTTGTCCCCGGGGCGCTGCCACCGAGCAGAACAAAAGCTGTAAAAAAAAAAATAATCAGCCTGGACATGTCTCAAGTGTTTTTTTGGGATTTTTTTCCCCTTTGAAATTTGCCATCTTTCCTCTGGTCACTGAAAAATAACTTGGGGGGCAGGGCGGGATGTGTGAAGGACAGGCAAACAGCTTTCCGAGCAGCCCGCTTGTCTCCTGAGCAAGAGCTGGGGCCAGGGGAGCCTGGGCTCATTTTAATTGTATCTTGACTGTGGTGCTCATTACTCAGAGCCCTAACAGGCTCCGCAGTTCCCATTTTTAATCACACGTTCAGTAAAATAATCATGTTATAATTGCTAGGGATTCCTTCTCCCCTACGTAACAGAGCCCAGGCAGGGGAGCTGGCACTACAACTACGTTAGCAGCAAACCTCAGCATTGCCTTGGGTCAACATTTCAAGAACAAATTAACCGGAATTAAAGCAAGAAGGGAGCTGATAAAAATCCCCTAAATCTGCCCAGGTGATGAAAAGACACATTGAACCTCTCCTTTGCTTGTTGCACTGAGAAAAACATCCTCTTCCCATTGGGTGGCCCCAAAATAATGCTTACCCTGCTTCTGTGCCTCTGCCCGTGCCTCCGGAGCAGCAAGGGTTTGCAGAGCAACTGCCTTCTTGGGAGCCCAGGCACCCGCGTCCTGTGGGTGCTGGGCAGAGTGGGCAGGGGAGGGATTTCAGCCCCCAAAGCCACAGGGACCTGCATTTGCTGCCTACCCTTTTGCCTGATGATCCCTGCTGGGGTTTGGGCCCTGCCAGGGGGAACCAGTGAAAAAAAAGAAATTACTGAGCATCAGAACAAGGAATCATAAGTGACTCAGGTTTAAGAAGAACAATATTTGCTAGGCAAAATGTGATGGCTTTTTTGGACGGGACTAGAAAACAGGGCTGAGGATCTAATCAATCTAGCTTTCAGCGCATTGCTTGCATTAATCTGGAGAGCGAGGCTTGGCCAGCCCTGGCCTCGAGGAGCAAAGGCACCCTCCTTTTCCTGCAGGTGCAGAACACTGCAGGCCGCATGGTCAGGGCTTTTGGTCCTGGGGATCAGCGCTTAAGGCACCCATAGGTAGCTCTCACCCACCCAAACCCCGACCCCAGTGTCCTTCCCACTAAGGGAATCAATTCGGGCAGTGAATCCGCTGCCCACAGCCCTTCAAGGGAGGTGGGAATGTGTTGGGACACGGCATCAGATCTGCAAGAGAGAGGCATTGTCACCAGGGCTTGTGCTTAATCATAATAATTTTGTCTTTCTACCATTTTAATTTACTAATTAATCCCTGGAAGGAATACCTACTTGGATGCGGGGAAAGAATGAAACTCTCATCTGGGTGTGCTGGGAGCATCTCACCAAAGCCTGGGTAGAGCAATGCAGAGTCGGGGCGTATAGCATCTCGGCTGGACCATCGGCTTCTCATGGTCAAGCTGGCCTCCCTGCCTGAAAAAAATATTCATGCACTACTCATGCAGGGCCATTTCCAACCCCTGGCAAAAGCTGCAGGAGCTCCCAGCCATCTGGAAAGCCCCGGGGAGCTGCTACCGGCCAGAGAGCATTGCTGGAGGTAATAGCACATCCTAAGTGCATCGCTCCCACAAAGGCCAGGGTCAGCCCTGAGCTGGGCAAGGTTTCATCTGGTGCAAGGTTTCTTTCTGGGAAGAGGACTCTGTGTCTGCCGGCTGAGCCTTTGCACCAGGTATTTCACCAGCTCTGGCCGGGTGTCTGCCTACCCAGCCTGGATCTGATGCACCCTGCTACCCTGGGCGAAGACAATAGTGGGTGTCCAGCCAGGAGCCTTCCCCATTCTCTGCCTCCTCCTCCTCTCACCCACATGTTCAGCAAACCGCAGCCTCCCTGCGGAGAGACCTCCCCAGGATGGGGGAGAAGTGACCTGAAGCTGTCAGACAGGACAAGGACAGGGCTGGGACACTTGTCTCGGCAGAGGGGAGAAGCCACCCGCTTTGGCTAGGTGTTGGCACAGGTTACAACTCCCAAGGGAGATGGTCGGCATGGACAGGAGCCAGGGAGCTCAGGGCCCTCTTCCCACTGCTCCACAAGGTGAGACTCCTCCGTGCTTTGCCACAGCCCATCACCAAGGACAGCGGGTGCTTTGAAGGGATGCTCCTCCTGCCAGGGCACAGATGACGTGAGTGCCGCTATCTCCCTGAAAACTGGTGAGACTCTGGGGACTTGGTCATCCTCAGCATCCCAGCCAGGAGCCCCAACCCATCTCTCTGGGGTCCCTGCCATGAGGGAGAGAGGGAAAGTGGGGCTGGGGCTGGAGAGATCACAGGTGTAGAGCAGGAATGTCATATGGGACCGGCATGTGGAGTGCAGCTATAGCTGTGTACTCTGCTCCTCTCTGTTTCTCCTGAGAAAGTTCAGTCTCAGCTGACAGTCCCCTTCTCCTGCTTTTTTTGAAGTTGGAGAACTATGTACATTGATGGTGTCTCTAATTAATATAAATATAGCGAAACATAAATAATAGACATGCCTGAAATAGTGTCACCCCCGAGCAGGCAGGCATACGCGTCATGGAAAGAAAATAAAAATGCTTTTTATCTGTTTTGGCATTTTTTGTTTGTTTGTTTGTTTTTGGCGGTTTGTTCCGTTCCTTAGGAGAGAGCAACCGTCGCTGTGGGTGACACCGCTCAAAAGCAGGAGAGGCCGAGGTGCAGGGGGGGAGAAAGCAGCAGGGAAGAGAGCGGGATGGGGACGGGGACGAGGACGGGGATGGGGACGAGGATGAGGACGAGGATGGGGACAGGAACGGGGTCGG
>VZTV01114720.1:13843-40323 GCA_013400875.1 Anhinga rufa | reverse complement strand
CCCCCAGGGCTGTCTCCTGCTAGCAGCGGGCAGGGAGAGCCACGGGGGAGAGTGGCAGGGGCTTTTCTGGGCAGCAGCATCTGTCCAGCTCTTGGAGAGCATCCTCGGGCAGCAGCATCCTCGGGCAGCAGCATCCCCGGCAGGGCACGGCTTTATACCCAGCAAAACTTGCCATGAGGCAAATCCCCGTGCCCACCAGCCGGCCCCACATGGCACAGGGCTGGAGCAGCTCCCCGTTGGTGAAGCAGGGTGTGCTCTGAGCTGCAGCTCCTGGCTGCTCTTGGGAGGGAAGGGCTGAGCAGGACTAAGCACAGCCGTGTCGTTCAACTCCAGCAAACGCGTGCCCAGGGTTTGGTGGGCGTCTCTCCAGATGTGTAGTCACTCCCCGTGGCTGGAAAACCCCCCGGCAGCCATCCAGGTGGGTGGTCAGCCCTGTGCTGCTCGCTCAGGGGTCACCTTCCTCCCCATAGCCCCGAGGAGGGGTTTGCAGCGCTCCCTCCTCTTCCAACACGGGGCATTGCCCTTGGGCCACGTCTTGCCCTGGAGTACTTGCAGCTGTTGGAGTTAAAGCCAAAATAACATTAGTGAAGAAAATTGGTATTGCTGGGGACCGAGCAGCAGTGCTCCCCAATTGCATCCCAAAAGCCCCGTGAAGGCGGTCACATCTCTTTGCGAGTACTGAGGCTGCCCTGTGTGGCTGGGTTGGAGAAGGTCTATCCCAGAGACTGGCTGTAGGGGGAAATCCTGAGGCTGAGGGGCTACGTGCCTGCCCCTGCTGCACCATCTGGCCCTAGGGACACCGGCTGAGGGTGGTGTGGCACATGGGACCCCTGCGGCTCCCCAGAATGACTCTCTCGCCTTCATCAAGTGCCTTTTCCTGCGAATGAAAAGGCTGGGGGGCCATGGGGGTAGGGCCATGGGGTAGGGCTGCTCCCCGAGCATCACCCCGAGTCCCGCAGCCTTTCCCAGCTTGCCCGTGCTCTGCTTTCTCCAGTCCATCAGCTTACGCTGGTGGTAACTGGGAGCCAGAATTTAGCAGGGAGATGGCCTTAAAATTGCTCTTATCCTCTCCTTGCAGAGCAACCAGCTCCTCGGGAAGTTGCCCTTTCCCACCATGACCAATTTGGTTAAGTGAAGAAGCTAATCAATTCTGAAGCCTGCAAATGGATGGGCTGGTGAAGGCCGCTTGGTTGGAGGCCTTCTAACATTTCCTCTGTGACACAGGTTTTCCAGCCCAAGCGGGTTCCCTCTCACCCAATTTTGGACGTACATTTTCATTTACAGTAATTCTTGGCGGCAGAGCCAGCTAAAGATCACCACCAGCTCTGGAGATGAAGGCATGAGCTGGGAGTTTCCACTCGTTCAGATCCCCTGCCTCCAGGCACTGCGTCTTCTCTAATTAATTGTGTCCTTCCCTCTGCTCCTATCATGCTGGGTTCCCCTGGAAAATACTGGGGCTAAATAAGGCGACAAGCTCCTTTCCCTGCCTGTGGTGTTTGCCTTGCCTCTGTCGAGCCGCATCCCCCAGTCACCGAGAGCTGCGGCCGTTGCGGGTGGCACCGAACTGGCTCCATGGCGGAGGGGCTCCTCTGGGGACGCCGAGCCCCTGCGGATGGTCACACGGCAAGGTGCTCTATTTCTCCTGGCGCTCGCCCCCACTTTCTGCTGGCCGATGCACTCCCCTCTCCGTTCCTATGGGGTGCCTGGAGCAGGGGTCCCCCACGTCCATGGCGGGGGGCCCTCCCCAGCTGGGAAAGTACCCTTGCACCCCATTTCTGAGCTCAGACACCCTCTGTGCCAGCCCCAGTGACCACCACTGCTGCAGGTGACTCTCCCTCAGGAAAGCTGTGGCAGGGCAGCCTGTGCAGGCAGGAGCCAGCTTCTGCCTGCCATGGGCAGGGCACCACTGACTCCCTCCTCTCTTTCTATCCACTGACCCCCTCTTCTCTTTCTATCCCTGCTCTAGGGAGGAAGGTGCTGACCGGCTGCTCCTGGCTCTGGGGTTTGCTGCCCACGGGCTCGGTGGGATGATGCCAGCTGGCCGAGAGCCCTCCACACCCCTTGCAGTGCCGATGTGACCGAGTGGCCGGCTGGGACCTGCAGTGCTAAGCCCGGCACGGGGAGCGCAGCGGCTTCTGGCCCCCGCAAGCGGGCTGTGCCACCCAAAGATGAGCGATGGCGGGTGGATCTCGCTCAGCCCCTCCGAGTTTGCCCAGCTCCAGCAGTACACAGACTGTGAGTACCCCAAGCTCCCCGTGCATCCACCCTGCCCGAGCCCCCTACGCATCCACCCTAGGACAGGGAGAGGGGTTTTAAAAGTCCTGTTGATCTGTGCTAGACTGGTGTCCTACCTGTCCTTGGTGTCCTCGTGGAGAACTAGATGACTTCTTAGGTTTTGGATGGGGAAGCTGGGAAGGTCCCCCACCCCCAGCACTGGCTGGTGGGGCACAGCAGAGGAATCCTCGTGCCTGTGCACCTGGGAGCTGAGCACAAGCCCCCCCTGCTTTGCGGGATGGACACGTGAGCACGGCTTGGTCCCTCCGAAGGCGGCTGGCTCCCACGTTCTTTAGCGAAGTGAAATGCCAGTGAGGAAAGCAGACTGTCTTTTCCTAAACACGTGGAGCTGCTCCATGGCTTGCCTCAGGTTGCCAACCCTCTGCGCTTTTGCAGAGCAACCCTCTCCTGCAGCTCCTGCTGAGGAGAGGAGGTTGGTGGCGGTGCCGTGGGGTTCTGGGGCTGCTGGGGCTTCTGCTGCAGCTGGGGAAGGAGCCTGGGCAAAGCCCAAGAGTCCAAAACCAGGTCCTTGAGGTCCTGCCTGCCGGAGAGCCAGTGTGCAGGCATGCTCCTTGCAGTGGGCAATGGAGAGGTGCCAGGGGAGGCACTGAGAGCAGGACAGGATGGGTAGGAAAGCCCAGCTGGGACTGTGGGATGAAGGGAGAAGGGATTTCAAATCTCAGGGGCATCACTTTGCAGGGGCGGCACAGTCCCGGAGTGAGTGGGCTCCTGCGGCTGTGCAGGAGAGGACTGGGAGGCAAAGGGGACCCCATGAGCCCCCCATGGCTGTCCTCAGGGCTGCTGCACATCGTAGGGGCAAGGTGAACTGGGACAGGGCTACAGCATGAGGAGACAAGATCTCCCAGTCCAAACAGCTCAGTGCAAGCTGCCCCCAGCCCCCTGCCTGCCTGCCAGACATCCCAGGCAGGGGCAGGCAGGGCTGCGGGCAGAGGTGTGTGTGCAGCATTGCTGTCTGCATCTCATCCTGCCTCTCTGGAGAACGGGCTCTGCTTTCTTAAATCACAGACCATAAAACACCATCTGTAATGCCGAGCTCAGAACATGTACAGCGTCTTCATTTCGTTAATCAAAGTTTGGTGAGCAAGGCTGCAGCGCAGGCAGCTGCCGCCTCCCCGGGAGGGTGGCCTGGCACAGAGCCGGGAGCAGTGCTCAGGGGTCCTCCCGCAGGTCATCCCCAGCCCTGGGGCCAGGAGCCCCCTCCTTGAACGCATGCTGGTCCCTGGTTGTGCTCTGCAACCCCCAGACCTGCCCCAGGCAACTGAGACAGTTGTGGTCCAGCACTAAGCTCCATCCTCAGTGTCCCCAGTGGAGGGCTGGGGGGAGCAGGAGCCAGCACATTCTTCTCAATTTTGGAAGAACTGATGTCCCTTCAGACACTCCAGCCCTGAGGCCACCCAGCTAGGGTGTTTGTGTGGAAGTTTGCATGGAGCCATACTGTTCTATTACTCCCTCCTGGCACCTCCTGGAGATACCGATGGGCAGCCCAGGGCAGGTTCTGGGGATGGCTTGGGCTGCCAAGGGGGTGCCAGCAGGCACCAGCTCTCAGCGTGGTGGCAGCCACCCAAAGCCTGTGCAGAGGGGCCGGGGCAGGGTCGGGCCAGGCTTCGTGCTCAGCATTGCCCTGGAACAGCCAGAACTGGGGACTGGTCTGGGCTTTCCCAGCCCAGCGCTGCAGCTTCGCTCTAGGTCTGCGTTTATTTTCATACAGGTAGGAGGAAGAGGACCCACCCCTGCTGGCGAGCTTTACATATATACTCTGCACTCCAAACGGGGAGGGAAAAGCAGAGCATGGGTGGCCCCTTCCCAGGCATGGAGGGGACCAGAGACTGCATAGCCAGTAGATAAACTTGCCTCCACCACCCCAAATGGTGGTCTAACGGCAAAGGGGGCTTGCCAGCGCTGTGCTCAGTGCGATGCCTTTGTTTCCCCAGATTCCACCAAGAAGCTCAAGGATGTCCTGGAAGAGTTCCACGGGGACGGCGTGCTCTCGAGGTACAACCCTGAACAGGTATGGCCCTATCCCCTCCAGGCTCCCCCCATGCTGCTGGCAGCTCCCGCCCCCCCCGCTGACTCCCCCAGCCCAGCTCCTGCAGCTTAAAAGCAGCCGGGAGAAGGCAAGCCTGTCTGTCTGTCTGCCCACCTCTCCCCATGGTCATGCTCCCAGGACTGGGAAACATGCTCCCACAGATGGGGAGCATCTTTCCCAGCCCCCTGCCACGTCCCCCTCTGGCCATCCTGGGGACCAGGATTGCTGTGTGGCCATCCCACCCCATCCCACCGATGCTGCCAGGACCCCGCGGCCATGCTGCCGTCCTGTGCTGGCTGCAGGCTGCCTTGCTGAGAGCGTTTTGGGGCATCTCATTGCCCGGCAGAAGCTGGGAGGGATTTACTCTCTCCTCCCGCAAAAGCAAATGATTTTGCTGTTGCCAGTGCAGGGACAGGGGAAGGTCCTGTGTGTCTTCTTGCTCTTGTTGGGGGAAGGCTGGGGTTATTTTTGCCAAATGGTGCTTTCAGAGAGACCTATTAGTGTGCCAGCAGGACAGAGCCTTTCATGGGGACCATAATCACCAGAAACAAGGCAAAACATGAAAAATCAGTGGGCTGAACATGGTGAGGAGGAGCAGCAAAACTACCCCTCTATTCAAGGGCACCGTGGGACCCTCACTCCAGCTGGGGCTGCAAAAGCCATCAGGAAGGCAATGTCCCGATTTGATGGGGATGTCCAGCAGGGAAGGAGGAGGCGAGACCTCAGGAGGATGATAGTTCCCAGGGGCTGGGGTGGGCTGGAGGGTCCTGCTGCTCTGTGCCTTGCCGCAGGGGAGTGGGAGGCTTTCAGAGCACAGCTCGTTACACCCCTCTGCCTCCAACACCCCCAGCCTCCTTTGGCTGTGCCAGAAAGTCTGTATTTAGTTCCTCAGTTGTTTGCCAGGAGCTGAGCACCCGGCTCCGTCAGAGCCTCTGGCAGGAGCTGCCCACCATCTGGGGGAGTCCGCTGGCTGCAGACCCCTGGGCAGGCAAGCTGGCTGCTGCCCCACTGCCCACAGGTGCTGTCCCACTGCGGATCTGCCTTCCCCTGCTGCTCCCCCAGCTGCTGTGGCTCCCGTCCCTGCCCCCAGCACCACTGGCCTGGCTCAGCCATGCCGGCCCCCAGCAGCCACCTGGCACTGGGGATTTCTGGCCCTGCTGCCTCTGGGTTCCTTAAGGTTGTATCCCACTGGGAAGCTGGCAAATTTGAAGAGGGCTCTGCAGCTGATGTGCCCGGTGAGGAGGGCCCAGGGCACAGGACCCCCCCACCACCAGCAGCTCTGCACCCCCATGGCTTGCATGGGGCAATCTCCATCCTCCTCCTCTTTCCCCTCCCCAGCCCATTGACTACGAGGGCTTTCGCCTCTTCATGAAGACCTACCTGGAGGCAGATGTGCCCGAAGAGCTTTGCCAACACCTCTTCACCTCCTTCAAGCGTAAGATATGCCAAGCCTCCCCCGAGACCCAGCGCCAGAGCCCCGGTGTCTCGCAGCTCAACACCCTTGGTGAGCCAGCCCTGCTCATGCCGTCCAGCCGGGCATGCCGTGGCACGTTGGGCTCACTCCCATGCGTCCCCACAGGGATGAAGGTTGCACGGTGGCAACCTTCAAACACCAGTGGGTGGCATCGGGGCCAGCACACAGTCCAGCTCTGTCCCATCTGATGGAGGGGCTCCCAGGGTCCCTGCGCTGCTCTGGGGAGGAGAGGGCTTTCCCAAGGTTGGGGACCCACAGGGTGCCATTGCACTGATTCCTCCCTTTCCTCCGCGCGTTCAGAGCCCAAGTCACTCGATGCCGGCATCTCCATCCAGACTGAGGTGGCCTGCGCCCCTGTCACAGGTACCGGCACGGGTGGCCACCGAGCGCGCGGCTGCACCTGGAGCAGGGCACCTGTGCCAGGCATCCAGCTTCTGCCTGCCTGCCTGGGTAGATTCGCAGTGGAGACATCTGCTGAAAGGACTATAAATTGCAAAAGAAAAGGGAAAACCCTCCCTGGGTGCTTGGCTGCCACATCAGGGCATGGTGGTGGGAGACCACATCCTCCCCTCCTGGTCCCGAGCACCATGGCAACTGGCACCTGGGGATGGGAGTGCTACTGAGAGCCACGGGGCCAGGCAGGAGGGTGAGGGGTGACCCATGGTGCCCCTCAGAGAGCCCTGGGGCTGGGATGCCAGCTTGCTTTTGGGCTAGCAGAGGACCCAGGGTGAGCTACTGGCACCCAGGTGGGTTTCCTGGCCGAAGAGGTTTGCTGGGCACATGCACCCTGTTGTCACGCTGCCCACGGGTGTGTGTCTGCTTTGTAGGGATCAATGGGAAAACACTCCTAAGTGCCCTGGGACGACACACTCCTGAGGCCAAGAGCTGCCACAGCAATGTGGCTGAGCCACAGCCAGCATCCCTCACCCCAGCATCGATCCCCAACGCCTCCCCAAGCTGGTCCAGGTCATCCTCCCAGAAGTCCACCACCGGCACTCCTTCTGCTCACAACTCCTCAGGCTCTTCAAAGATCTCCTCTGGGTCCCTGCTCAGCCCTCAGTCACCAGGTGAGCTTGGCTGGGGCTCCATGGGGGGTGCAGGCAGTTACAAGCCCTCCCCGGTTTCCCAAGCCGCAACCTTGCCCCAGCCATGCAGCTGGTCAGGTCCCCGGCACAGAGGCAGTGACCTTCCATACTCGGTGGGGTCCTGGTGTCTCGACAACTTTGCTTTGCAAACAAGCCGCTGACCCTGTCCTGCAGAGCCCCCACCAGTGTCACAGCTCCTAGCTAGGGGGAATCGGAGCAGTGACTCACGGCCAAGCTCCTGCCAGCCACCGATGAGGGGAGTGCTGGGAAGGGCCCCTCTGCCAGGAGCAGCCATCTGCCGAAGGCTGCCGCCGGTGCGGGCAGCCGCAAGCGTGGGCTGTCCCAGCACCCTGGCGAGCTGTCCCTCTGCCAGCTGAGCTTCTCACTCCTTCTGGCTGGGTGCTTGTCCCCAGCAGGGCATGTCCCTGTGGGCTCCCATCGCTCATCCTGCCCGTACCTGCAGTGCCGAAGGTGCAGGAGTCTGCGCCCCAGGGACCAACTGGCAGTGTTCAGCCCTGTTCCTGCAATAGCACCCAGCCCCACATCCCCTTCATGTGCCCAGCCCTGCTCCTGCAATAGCACCCAGCCCCACATCCCCTTCGTGTGCCCAGCCCTGCTCCTGCAATGGCACCCAGCCCTGCATCCCCTTCGTGTGCCCAGCCCTGCTCCTGCGATGGCGCCCAGCCCTGTATCCTCCATGCCTTGCCCACCCCATGCCGCATGGGTCACTGCCCTGGAGTTCACATGCTGCCAGCCCTGTTTCCTGGCTGGGGACAGCTCCTTGTCCCCCTGTGCACGGCCTTCATCCCCCCGCCTCCCTGCCTGCAGTCACGAGGAGCGTGGAGAAGAGGTTACCCTTCAGCCTGCGGAAGAGCCACAGCTCCCTGAAGGCTGCCCCCCTGCCGCCCCCCACCCCGCTGGCCCAGGTGGTCCACCTGAAGGACATAGTCTGCTACCTGTCCCTGCTGGAGAGGGGACGGGCAGAGGACAAGCTGGAGTGTAAGTAGGACCCTGGGGTCACAGGCTGCTGTGTGGAGGGGGGACTGGTGGCTGGAGGCATCACCTGGGGGGGTCTGCCTGAGGAGGGGTGTGGGGCTGGGCGCTCCTGCTCCCTTTTTAATGCTGAAACATTAAAACCACTTGGGAAACCCGGCTCCAGCTCCCAGGTGGGTTGTGGCTAGAAAATGACCCCATTCAGCATCACCCCTCTGCTTGTGCCTGCTGGCACCCATGTCCGGCAGTGGGGCAGCCAGGGGGGCCATGGCTTCCCTCCAAGACCCTGCAGCCCGGTACAGGCTCGGGCTACGTCTTGCCTGGGCTGAGCTGTTGTGGCACTGCTCCCATCCGCAGCCCCAGCACCGAGCGCTGGCTGCCTGGAGTACCCCGCGGCTGGGCTCTAACTGGCAGCTGTCCTCTCTTCTCCCTCCAGTTATGTTTCGCCTCTATGATACTGATGGAAACGGCCTCCTGGACAGCTCGGTAAGCCTTCCCTTGGGAGACAAAGCCAGGGCTGCCTGGGGGGCTGGAGACACACCAGGCCCTATTGGGATGCCCGCTCCCCTGGAGAGGTGCTCTGAACTAAATAGGGATATGGGAAGGGAGGAGGAAGGTAGCAGCATTTGCTGGGAGGCTGGACCACGGGGCTGGGGGATGCGCACCAGCTCTGCAGCATGCAGCAGCAGCTCCAGAAAATCCACCCACCAGTAATTGTAGCTCTGCATCAGGTCATGGTGTTTCAGAAAGGAAAAATCATGCACAACCACCCCCCTGGGATATTTTCTCTTTGTCCTTTGGGTATCTCCCTTGAAACCCGTTGCAAATAAAAATCTGTTTTATCACAGCAGTTTTTCCAAGGGAAAACCCACTGCAGATTTTCTGGCAGATTCTCAGAGGAGAAAGCAGCACCCAGCACCCACTGAGAAGTGGGGTGTTGCTGGCACCCTGTGCGGGCGGGGCCCGGGGTGGCCTTGGGCTTATTGGGATATAGATCTGATACATCCCTGGCTTGGGGGCTTGAGGCTGGACATGCTGCTCATGCCCGAAGCGATCCCTAAGCACTGGGCACCGGCATCTTTCTGTGCTCAGGAGCTGGATCGTATCATCAACCAGATGGTGCACGTGGCCGAGTACCTGGAGTGGGACTCCGCCGAGCTGAAGCCCGTGAGTGCCAGGGCTGGGGCGGCCTTGGGGGCACTCAGCCAGAGCCAGCAGCCAGGGTTTGCAGGGTGGCATCACCGGGTCTCCTCCCTCCTCCAGATCTTGAAGGCGATGATGGAGGAGATCGACTACGACCACGACGGGACTGTGACACTGGAGGAGTGGATCAGGGGCGGCATGACCACCATCCCCTTGCTGGTCCTCCTGGGGATGGAGACGGTGAGTGCCTGGGCAGGGACCTGCTTCGGCCACATCCAGCTTCCCTGCCTGCTCACGGAGGGAAGCCCGGGGCTGGCAGCAGGGGGAGAGGAGGGTGGCGATGGAGGGTGTGCAGGCACCACGGGAGGGCACCCTACCCCCAGCAACACGCCGCATGCCCGGCTGGCTGCACAACCCCGTGCTGCCCCCGGTTCCTGCAGACACCCCTGACCTGCCTCTGCTGACCAGCCTGCACCCCCCAAATCTTCACAAGCTCAGTTTCGAGCTGCGGTCGTTGCCAGCTGCAGTGCAAAAGCAGGCTGGGCTCCCTCCTTAGGATTGTAGCGCCATCCAGTTCGGTGAATAGTTAATCCAAAAATAAGATGAGCACCTAAAATTCCAGCTCCTCTCCTGGGGTAAGCTTCAAAGAACAGAGGTGGGATGGCTTGGGAGCCCCCCCCCCCCCCTTATTTCCCTGTGTTGTTTTTTCATCCTTTTGAGATTCATTTCATCAAGGTGCATCCCTCGCCATCAGGTAATAGTTTGCAGGGAAAATCCATGGTTTTGCTGCCCAGTGCCCATTCTGGCATTTGCTTCCCAGGGAGGGGGGGGGGCAGGTTTCCTGGCAGGAAGGTTCAAGAAAACAGGGAACTTTAAGTGGCTCCTGCGAAGTGCTCATACCCGGACCCAGATGTAAGAGGTTCGCTTTGGTCACCCTGTGGTGGCAGTGGCCTGGCCCCAGATGTGGAGTCACCTTCTTCCTGTCGGCCACCGGCAGAGCATCCCTGCAGCCGGGCTGTGCCAAGGCGCCATGGGGAGCTGGAGCTTGGAGCTGGGATTGCCAGGAGCTAGACTTGGCTGGGGAGTGGGGGGACACAGCAGCAGGGACACTGGGGAGAAGTAGAGCAGGGGGAGCCCATGGTCCTGCTGGGAGTAAACTCCCATACATGCTGGGGGGGCTTTTATGTGACAAAAAGCTGATAAAAGTGGAGGGCTGGGACCCCCGGCGGGGTAGTGATCACCTTCACCCTCCACTCTCCTGCCCTGCAGAATGTGAAGGATGACGGGCAGCACGCCTGGAGGCTGAAGCACTTCAAGAAACCTGCCTACTGCAACTTCTGCCGCACCATGCTGCTGGGGGTCCGCAAGCAGGGCCTCTGCTGCTCCTGTGAGTCCTCACCCCCCACACCCCCAGGCTGGCAGCTCCTGCCCCATCCCAGCACCCCAGGGAGGGGGGACTGGCTCCCATTGGTGCTGAGCCCTGTGGGTACTGCAGGGTGAGCTGGGAGGGGGCAGCACCCGTGCCAGGGCGTGATGCTCATCACCTTCTTCTCTCCTGACAGTCTGCAAGTACACTGTCCATGAGAGGTGCGTGTCCAAAGATATCGCCTCCTGCATCAGCACCTATGTGAAATCCAAGAGAAACACTAGCGTGAGTGTTTCCCACACAGCCAGTGTGTTTCTGAGCCCATACATCTCCTGTGGAGCCCTCCCAGAGGCAGCAGCTGGCCCCTCTGTCTCCTGCCCTGGTCTCCCATGGCTTTTTCCCCTGAGATTTGCCCCTCAGGTCCTGGGCAGCAGCTCGCAGGCATTCCCAGCATCCAGGGCCTGGCAGGGCAGGCCCCAGCCCCAGCCCCCAGGGACCTGCAGGACCCCCGGCCCCAAGGTTTGCCGCAGCTCTGGGAGGGGGATGGATGTCCCTGATGTACTGTGTGGAGCAGCAGGGAGGGAAGGTGGCCATGTGAGGGGCTGGTTTGGAAAGGGCAGTGCCAGTCAGCATCCCTGCAGATGGGCCACCCTCTGAAATCATGGCAGCAGCCCTTAGCGGAGAGGAGATGCCCACGGGTCAGTGGGTGCTGCGCCCGCAGTGCCCCCACCCCATGCCTTGCAGGTGATGCAGCACACCTGGATTGAGGGCAATTCCCCCGTCAAGTGTGACAGATGCCACAAGAGCATCAAGTGCTACCAGGGCATCACCGGCCTGCACTGCGTCTGGTGCCAAGTCACCGTGAGTATGCGGGCGCAGGGGGCCTGGGATGCACCCCGCAGTGCACCCCGAAGGGCCAGCCCCAGGGGAGGAGAGGCTCACGGATGATGGCCGGGTGTCCCCGGCCCAACACCCCTTCCTCCCGCCTCCTCCAGCTCCACAACAAATGTGCCTCCCATGTGAAGCCGGAGTGTGATGGGGGCCCACTGCGGGACCACATCTTGCTGCCTTCCTACATCTGCCCCGTCGTCCTGGTAAGTGCCCCCCACCTTGCTGCCACACGGCAAGGACCCAGCCAGGCATGGCTGCGGCCGACCTCCCTCCTCTGGCTGCCGGCGCCGCCTGCTCAGGGCAGCATGTGCATCCGCACCTCTGTTCCCCAAAGGACAGGCAGTCCCACTGCCGGAGATCGGAGAGCGATTCCCCTGCCAGCACCAGCCCTGAGGACAACCAGGGCTTCAAGTTCAACTCCACCACGGTAGATGGACAAGGACTGCAGGTAGGCTCCTGCTCCAGGCTGCCCGCGAGCTCTGCTGTGAGTGCGTGCCAAGCCCCGCAGTGGCCAGGCATTAGCAGCCATGCTTTCTTCCCTCCAGATCAGCCCCCGGCCTGGGACGCACCCCCTCCTGGTGCTTGTGAACCCCAAGAGTGGAGGAAGGCAAGGGGAGCGGTAGGTGGGGTCCTGCCCGGGGAGAGCATCTGCCCCGGGGTCAGGGGCTGCTGGTCCCTTGGGCTGCCCTGGCACCTCTCCTGGAGGGGGACTCACCTCCGTGGTGTCCCTCATGCCTCTCTTTTCCTAGGGTCCTTAGGAAATTTCACTACCTGCTCAACCCACGGCAAGTGTACAACCTGGACCGCGGCGGGCCCGCACCGGGGTACGGAGATGCTGAACCTCTGCCCCCTCCTGCCAGCACCTGCTCCCCCACGTCACCCCTTGTCTCTCTTGGCTTTCTCCAGGTTGAGCTTCTTTCGGGACACTCCAGATTTTCGCGTCCTGGCCTGCGGAGGGGATGGCACGGTGGGCTGGATCCTGGACTGCATAGGTGAGTGAGGACCGGCTGTGCTCCCGCAGAGCATCATCCACCTGCATCCTCAGCAATCTCCCGTGGGTTCCCAGTATTCCCCTGGCAAGAGTGGGGCCAACAGCATCACCCCTGGGCTCCCCCTGCCTGGGGTGCCAGCCGAGGAGGGACATGGGGAGGAGAAGGGAATGATCCCTTTCAGCTCCAGACCTCTATTTCCCCTTGAATTGCAGACAAGGCAAACTTGGTGAAGCACCCTCCGGTGGCCATCCTGCCCCTGGGAACGGGCAATGACCTGGCCCGGTGCCTGCGCTGGGGAGNGGGTGGGCGGGCATTGCCTGGGGGGCGGCCGGCCCATGGGGACCGTCCAGTGCGGCTGGGTGGGTGCTGTCCAGGGGGAGGGAGGGCTCTCCAGACGAGGCTTGGGGCTGCATCTCAGCCCTGGTGCCTCATGATGGTGCCTCTAACCCCCTCCAGAAGGAGCAGCCGCTGCTTTCTAAACCCAGATCAGCCAGGTCCTGCCCAACAACCTTTTTAATCTGGGAGAGCCATTAGCTGAAATCTCTGCCACCGCTGCAAGGTTGAGCTGGGCATCTCGGTGGTGCCATAGCACCAGCTCCAGGCTGCCCTGGGTGCTCAGCACCCAGCTACCTTTAGCCCCACATGACATGGCCATGCTCCCCTTAATCCTCCTTCATCCTCCTCTGACGACCACCTTCTTTCCCTTACAGGCTATGAAGGAGGCAACCTGATGAAGGTCCTGAAAGACATTGAGCATAGCACGGAGGTGATGCTGGACCGCTGGCAGATAGATGTCATTCCCAGTGACAGAGAGGCCAATGGAGACCCTGTCCCATCGACCATCATCAACAACTACTTCTCCATTGGGGTGGTGAGTACCCCAGGGCAGGGATGGGTCCTGAGGGCAGCCCAGAGCACAGCACATGCGATTTAGCTGGAGAGAGCAGCACAGCACAGGGCTAGTAATAGGTGCCCAGACCATGCCATGCCCACTGGAGCCGGCCAGCCACGGCAAAGCAGAGGGAAGAGCTCTGGAGGCCGGCAGAGCACAGGATCTGTGACCTGGGTCCCCAGCGCAGCCACAGCCTCAAACCCACCCAGATCAGCAGATTTCTGGGGCCATGAAGTTGCTGAAGCCATCCAGCCTGGCAGGTGTACTCGAAGGATGCCAGCCCCCCACAGTTCCCTCCCTCTCTCCTTCTAGACTCATCCTTAGCCCTCTTCCAAGCCAGCCTGGAGTTAATTCCCAGAGCAGGGACTGGTGCCTAGTGATGTTTGTCAGAGACCATAAAAGGCTTTCAAAGTGTTTGGTGAAACTCTACTTTTGAGTTTCAGTCTCCCAAGCCGTGGACTCTCCCTCCTGGCTTTTTCTTGCTCATGTTCCCCAACTCCCTCCACCTCCTGGTGTTGTTTTTCTAGTTTTTATTCTCATTTGTAAAGGCAGCATTTAAATGTGTAAATAGGCACAGAATATCTCTCCTCCCAGCTGGGAATGTTGCAAGAGCAAGTGGATGAGGAGCTTAAATGAGGTTCAGGGAACTTTGTGGTCTCAGGGATGGGTTGAGATCTGCTGGACACCCCACCTGAAGCTTTTATCGAGATGGCACCCATCTGAAAGCCCCACTTTGGTGCTTGGACCTGTGTTCCCCCATGTTCTCCTAACCAGGGAGGGTTAGGGAACTGGGGGAGGATGGCAGCCCTGTGCCACAGGGGCTTTCCCCAGCCTTGGGAATCAATCCCAGGAGCAGCAGGGCTTTGGGGGAACAGCAAAGTGGAAAGTGCTGCTTTTTCCAGGGGCTTGCAGCGTTTTTGTCCTGGGCCATGGGTGCTTGAGCAGTACCACCATGGCATGGGTCACCCACCTGTCAGCACTGCGGGATGCTTCTAGTTTCACATCAGCTCCTGCCAACATCAGGCAATGTCACTGCAGGTGGCATTTGGTGACAGCTTCTGAGTCGGGCTTAAACACCCCCCACCCCACATAGGAGAGGTTGTGATGGGTTTCAGGAGAGCCAGGGGAGCTGTCGGGGTGCAGGGTCCTGGGGTGTCCCCAGAGCTCTGCTGCCCCGCTGGTAGCCCTTCCTCCCTCCCTCCCTCGGCATCACCTCCATGCAGAGTGCCAGTGACGAGGGAAGGAGGCCAAGTGCACCAATTATGTCTCGCTCAATGAGCCTGTTAAATGCTTTGCAAGCAGCCTGGCTGAGCGTGCCTCCATGTCCTCGGCATGGCCCCTGTGCCATTGGGGCTGGTGGTGATGGTGAAGACCTGAGCCCCCTTATCCTGGCACATGTTGGTGGGGCACAGGGGGCGGTTTCTATTCTCCTGCTGTGCCACCAATGTCTCTGTGCTCCCTTTCCCCACAGGATGCCTCCATTGCCCACCGCTTCCATGTCATGCGAGAAAAGCACCCTGAGAAATTCAACAGCAGGTAAGGGCTTCCCATGGTCCTCCCCAAAAGCTGGGTGCAGGGGAACACCCTGCCACTACCGCGCACTGTGCCGAGGGGACATGCTGGAGCCTGCTCCCCTCCCGCCAGGCTCCTCTCACCCCTCTCCCATGGGACTGGCAGCAGCCCTGAGGAGGCAGCGTGTGTTCAGCCAGCCTTAGGGGACAGGCAGGGGACACACCAGGCATGGCTGGGGGGCAGGGCCCAGGCACAGTGGGGATCCAGGGTACTTCTTTGGGGCCTCATGCAGCGTGGCAGGCTGCTCGAGCTTGGCTGCGCACCCAAATATGTTCATTCATGCTTTACAATTAGCACCAAATTCCAGGACTGGCAGGAGCAGGCCAGGCAGCAAGGGCAGGGCAGGCAGCAGGTTGCAGCTCGCTCCCGCTGTGCTCAGGGTGCATGGAAATGGTGTGACGGCAGCAGGAGCCGTGGTTTGCGACCCCTATCCCCATGTTCGGAAATATCTGCTAGAAAAACCCAAATGGACCAAAGTGTCTGGCTCTGCTCTGAAATTCAGCTCCCCTTGGCTTACCGCTCCCTCTCAAAGCCTGGCATGGTGACTGATGGAGGGGATGAGCGGTGGTCAGGGGCTGCCTGGCAGGTTTCTGGGAGGGTGCGAGGTAGGGTGCTGAGGTGGGGGACATCCCCTCTGTGGGGTACCCTGTCCCCAGCAGCCCTGTGAGAGACAGTAACCCATGCTCAGCTTTGCTGAGAGCTGGTGGAGGCACCCCGTCCCATGCTGAGGGGACCATGCAGCTCCTGCATCCGTCCCCTCCTCAGGGTGTCACAGCCAGGTCCACCTGAGCCACCCACTGTCCCGCAGCACAGCTCCGTGGGGCTGTGACACCAGCAGTCCCTCCCCATGGTGGCTCGTGTCCCCACTGACAGCTCATGTCCCCATTGCAATGGCTACAGAATGGCTCCCCCAGCCCATCCTGCCACCACCTGGGCTGGGGGAGACTGGGGCGAGGCACCGCTCCAGAGCAGGATGCTGACATGTCTCTGTGCCCCAGGATGAAGAACAAGCTGTGGTACTTTGAATTTGGGACATCAGAGACCTTTGCGGCTACCTGCAAGAAGCTCCACGACTACGTCGAGGTGGAGGTGGGTTTCCTGGGATGGTCCCTGGCTCCAGCCACGGCACAAAGGCTTTTTGGGAGATGTCACCCATGGATCCCTTGGGCGGGGCTTTTGGCTGTTTGGGGAGAGGGTACTGCAGCAGCTTTGACCCCTCACAGCAGCAGAAGGATGTGGGTTGGCTGGCAGGACCCGCTCTTCCACGGCGCGGCGCTTGCTGCAAAGCCGGCCAGCTGCAGGCAGAAGAATAGCCCTGTATTTTTCCCCTCACTTCCAGCTGTATTCAAGAGCGTGCCTGGAATAGTCTCTCCATAAACTCCGAGTCTGCTCCCAGCCCTCGCTGGATGACATGGAAACAGCCTTTAATTAGAGCAGGGAGGAGGGCCCGCGGTTGCTAAGAGCGCTGTCATTTCTCCACTCGCGCTGGGGGTTTGGGCAGTGCTTTGCTGTAAACTTCCGCCTCTCCTTATCTCTGGATAAATGACTTTTTTATAACTCAGGCTTGAGGGCAAGGGGGAAAAAACCATCACTTGCCACAAAGGGTTGGCCAGGTGATGGGCACAGGGTCGCTGGCAGCGGGCAGTGCCTGCCTGAGCAGACAGAGAGCGGGCACAGAGCCTTGGGAGCTGGCAGTGCAGCACAGCGTATGCGGCTCTGGGCAGAGGGACTTTGAAGCTTCTTTCCGCATGGGGAGTTTCAGCCCTTCCCAAAGCCAGACGTGGGTAGCTGTGCCCTCGGCAGCTGGTGGGAAGGGGCAGGAGCAGGGTCACAGCCATCTCGCCCCATTCCTGGCCTTGCACCAGCGTCCCGGGGCAGATAAAGTCCGTGCCTGTGGGGTTTCATGCTGCCAGAGATGGGCATGAGGTGCGTCCCGCTCCTTGCGAGGTGTCCCGCATGCTCCCTGCCAAGCACGCATTGGCACTGGCTGCACCGCACCGGCAGGAAAGCGTTAATCCCGGAGTATTTGAAGTTGAAAGCGGCAGCCTGTCTTCCCTCCTGCTCCCAGGCAACTGCCAGCCTTGCAGAGAAACGGCAGTTTTGTTTTGGAAATTGGCACTCGTTCCCCTGCAGCTCCTGGAAATGAATTTGCTTTTTCCCCAGCTGCAAATTTCTACTTCCAGCATCACTGCCAGCGTGCTGTCAGCTGCCCCTGCTCAAAGAGCCCATTGTAGCTCACTGGCACACCAGCAGGGGAGGGCTACACAGGAAGAAATCGCTCCCTGCATGTGTGTGTGTGTGTGTGGGCAGCCGTGGTCCTGCCTGCCCCGCACACCCCCGGGCAGGAACAGACTCCCACAGCATCCCCAGAAATCCCGCAGCCTGGGCAGCCCCAGGCAGCCAACTCGCTCCCATCCCACTGCAGCCAGGTCTGTACCTGCCGCCTCGCAGGCAGGCAGGAAGGATGCCTTTGGTCAGAGGCGATGCTCGGCTCAGCCAGCCATGGGATGTGTTGTCCATCCCGTGAGGAATCGGAGCCCTCTTGCTTGGTATCTGCGGCTCAGAGCGTTAGAGTCTTTTCTGTTCCTACAAATCATAATATCATTAAGATGTATTGAGAACGAAAGGATTTACATCCTTTACAAGCCTTGGAGAGACAGCTCTTCACTCCCAAACCAGAAGATTCCTGCCTTTTGCTTTCAATGCGAGGCTAAAAATAAGATCTTGGAGCATCAGGGAAGACAGAGCGGATATGAACATACAGAGATGCTCGTGTGCACACCCAGCTCCATGTACACGTGCTCAGCACTTACTGACAGGGTATTAAAATAAGCTTGAGACCCTCAGTCTTTGCTAGAGGAAAACAACTGGAGTCAAAGCAGCAGCGGGGGTTCACCAGGCCATTCGCATTCCTCTCGGCAAAGCAAGAGAGAACAGAAATGTCATCACGTCACCAAAATGCAAGGAAATACTGGGCTGGTATTTGCTGAGGCATAGTGTGGCAGGCAGAGAGCAGATGTGTAAAGGAAAACACGAATGCTCTAGAGAAAATACAGTTGAATGGGAAAGCGGCTGTTTCCTCCAGAGGTATCTAGAAAGGGGATCCAGTGTTGTCTGGGTAGTGTAAGAGTGAGAAGAGCTGAAGTTAAGAAATGCATTTCCATGGCTGCTGCTTCCAGTCTTGTGGGAAAGCTGCAGGCAACAGATATTTTACCTTTTACAGGGAATTTTCAACCGGGGCAGTCCTGCTGTACGACAGCAAAGCCCGGGATACCAGTTCTGTGTGCTGTTGTGCAATTTTCTCTCCAAAACCTGACATTTTTTCCTCTGATGCCTTTCCTATTGTTTCCTTCTAGCCTCTTTTCTAGTTTCCAAATTGGGCTTGAAGACAAACTGGTTTGAGTTAGTTTTTGAGCAGCCAAACTTTCTGATTCTTTGTGGTCAGTTTGAACAAGGGGAGGTGGGGAAGCATGTGCTGGAGATGCTTGGATGGAGGCTGCTCGGGGCTGAGGTGGGATTGCATCCTATTTTGGGTCGTAGCACTGAGCTGGACCGAGGTTTTATGTTGGAAATTTGATTTTTGAAACTGCCATCTCAGATGTGTAGTAAAATTTGTATTGAAATAGAGGGAAAGCAGCACAAGGAAGGAGAGTTGGTCGTTGTCAGCCCTAGAAAAGCAAAGCCAGGGGTATTTGTTTGCACCTCCAGCCCCAGCTGCCCTGGGGCAGGTTTATTCTGGGGACCGTCCGGCAGCATGCCATGCTCAGGAAGTCCTGCTCCTTTGGTGGGCAGGCGGGGAGAAGAGGCTGGGCTCCGCGGTGCCAGGCACCAGCTCCCTGCGATGCCACAGCCTGACGGTGCCCGTGTGCCCGGCAGTGTGACGGGACCCTGCTGGACCTGAGCAATGCGTCCCTGGAGGGCATCGCCGTCCTCAACATCCCCAGCATGTACGGGGGCTCCAACCTCTGGGGCGAGACGAAGAAGCAGCGTGGTTACAACCGGCTGGGCAAGAAAGCGCCGGAGAAGCTGCACACCACGGTGGTCACCGACGCCAAAGAGCTCAAGTTCTGTGTGCAGGGTGAGCGGCGGGGCCGAGCGGCGATGGGGGTTTGTGGGGTGCATGGGGTCACTGGGCTTAGTATGGGGGAGCTGGCAGCTCAGTGCATGTGGTGCTGGAGCAACAGCACTGGAGGGCTTGCTGTTGGCTTGCTGTCTTTTGGGGTGCCAGGGTGACCCCAAGAATGATCTGTCCAAGCTGGCTAAGGGGGGGTGGCTCTGCCTGCCTGGGTATGGCCCAGCACTGCATTTCTCAGGATTGGTAATGCCATGCCTGTGGTGGCCGGAGGGGACGTGGCTCCTGTGCCCTGCCAGCCACCTCTTCCCCCTACCCTTCCGGGGGTCATGGCTCAGGGGGTGGCCCGACAGGACCCGTCACCTGCAGGTGTGAGGCTGGGCAGCCCCAGCGTCCCGTGGGGCTGGCAGGCAGCCGCTGCAGGGCCAGGCACCCTCTGCTGCAGAGGAGGAGTCGGAAGTGGAGCTGCAGAGCTGGCACCGATGGCTTTTGTAAGCATCTTCCCAGGCTCCGCCACAGCGCTGCCAGCCTGGCTGGGGGGTTTTGGGAACAGCAGAGTAGCCAAGCTCTGCCCTGGCTGGCACCTTGCAGCCGCTGCTGCAGCCACCGGAGCCATCCCCGCAGGCATGGGCAGGGTGCAGGCTGCCCAGCGAGCTGGCAGAGTTCCCCAGCAGAGAGCAGTGGATTAAAAAGCAGCCAGCAAAATAAGCAAAGTGCCCATATTTTCCACCTCCCGCATCCCGGGGCCGGGGTGGGAAACAGGCCCCCTGCCCCATGGCTGCCAGGACGGTGGTGTCACCAGCCGCCCCAGGCTGTCACCAGCTGTCCCTCACCGAGTAAGCTCAAGGAAACAGGCAGCAGGGAGCAGGGCAGAGCAAAGGCCAGTTCCAAAGGTGGTGAGAAGCAACAGGGTCAGTCCCCTGGGCACATTCCTACTTGCAGGAGGGCGTGGAGGGCTCTGGGGGCTTCTCCTGGGGGGTATTCCACCAGGGGTGAAAGAAGACCCTGAAGGGAATGAGAGATGAAGTGAGTTGCCCCCATGTTGGGTACCTTTGCTGGCAGCCCAGAAGAGCAGGAGGAGCTGAAAAAAGGGGTGATGCCCTGGGATTTGAGCAGATCCCTCCTGGGGAGGATCCCTCCATGCATCCAAGCTCCCAGGGGGCCGCAGCACCCCAGGGCACCCAGGGGAGGGGGGGTTCTGCTGCCATTTCATAAAACACTGCAAACAAGCAGTCAAAGAGCTGGTGGGGATCAGAGCTGTCACCCTGCGGCCATACAGGGCCAGGTGCTGTTTCAGATAAGGAGTATCTTGCTCCAGGGATTTTGGACTGCAGCATTGCCCAACACTGCAAACACCCAGCTCAGCAGTCTCGGGGCACAGGGGACATTGCGACGCATCCTCATCGTGCCACCACCCCCCCTGATGATGGCAGAAGGCAGGGGATGATCCCCGGGAACAGGGGGACCGACTCAGATCCCTCTTTCTTGCAGACCTCAGCGACCACCTCCTGGAAGTGGTAGGGCTGGAGGGTGCGATGGAGATGGGGCAGATCTACACAGGGCTGAAGAGTGCTGGGAAGAGACTGGCTCAGTGTTCATCCGTCACCATCAGGTATTTGTCCCCGTCCCAGCTGAGCACCCGACCAACGGCAAAAGGTGGCGCCTGTGTCACCGTGTGTTCCCTGTCTTTGCACCCTGCAGGACATCCAAGCTGCTGCCCATGCAGGTGGACGGGGAGCCCTGGATGCAGCCATCCTGCACTGTGAGTCCCCGGGGAGGGGGCAGCTCTGCTGCGGGCAGCTGGGATGGGCAGGGGATGGCAGGATGGGGCAGGCAGGGGCTGGCAGCAAGGTGGGCAGCCTTGGCTCCCCATGTAGCATGGCAAAGCCTCTGGAGTTGTGGGGAGGCTCCTGCCCTTGCTGGTGGGTGGCCACAGAGCCTGGCCACCTGCGACTTCTGTCTTGCACCCATGCCATCCCCAAGCCCATGGAAAGCCATCATGGGAGCAGTGGTGACAGGGACACACTTGTCCCCAGCTGGGCAGGTGGGCTCAGCAGTATGCTTTCCTGGGGGGCTGCAGTGGGGTGCTCCACCATCCGGTAGGCAGTTTTCCTGGAGGAGAAATCTTCTGCCCATCCCAGCACTGCCTGGACATGATTCCAGAGCTCTTACTCCCATGCAGCAAAGTGTTTAATGACCCTGCTGGGGGGGCGGCAGCAGCTCCTCAGCCCAACGCTGGGTGCTGAGCTTGCTTTCTTGGGTCACTCTCTGGGGTCCCCAGGCTGGGGGATGCCTAGAAGGGCTCAGAGCCTGGGACCTCCTTACTGAACTGGTTTCTTTACTTCTTCTCAGGTCAAAATTACACATAAAAGCCAAGTGCCGATGCTGCTGGGCCCCCCCCAGAAGAGCAGCTTCTTTTTCCTGAAGAGGAGAAACCGAACTCGAGATTAAGCAGCGTGAAGGAGCCACGGCCCAGAGGCACTCGGCATCCCAGACACCCGCCTGCTGCGGGTTGTCCCCAGATCCCTACTCTGCAGCAGGGAGAGAAAGCACACACCCCCCCCAAGCCTGGTGGGGATGATTTGTCCTGGGAAGGTGCTGGGGGCTTCTTCCCAATCACCACAAGCGTTTTCTCCAGCGGGATGGAAGCAGTGGGTGAAGGCAGGTCGATATGCGGGGAGTGCGTTCATCGGAGCAGCGCTAGGACTGGGGTTTTTTTCCCTTTATTTAAATACTCCCCTCCTGCCCACCCCGGCAGAGCTGCAAATGAACGTGCTCCAGAGAAAACACCAAGCTTCACTTATTTATTTTTAATCCTTTTGAAGGGCGCTCGATGTTTTGCTGCACTGGCTTTCTGTCCACCAAGCCTTGCACATTGGAGAAGTTATTTATTTTCTTAGCCTAGAGGAGACAGTCCTTGCCATGCCTCCAGCTAGCACTTCTGGGACAGGTTTTAAGCCTTTGCTGCCGGCCCTAGGAGCCCTGAGGTGTGGGACGGGCTGGGGACAGACAGTGCCTGAGCCGTGGGGACAAGCACAGGGTGGATGGGAGGAGACCGTGTTTTGACGTGGAAAAAGCAAAAAAGGGATTTTGGGAGGAGCTACCGACCCTGGGAAACCCCTGCACCCCAGCTCTGGGCTTCATGTTCATATTTATGTATTTATTTAGCAAACTTTGGGGGGACTTTGGGGATCATCTTTTTATGAGTCTGGGTTGGACATGAACACCACCTCCTTTCTCTGCTGGCTTCCCCCCTAGCTGCGCCCTTGGCACCTCCTTCCACGTGGACTTTCCTCTCTCCTAAAGCCTGCCAGCCTCTGCCAGGGGCTGGGGACAGACATCCAGAAGGTCTTCTCGCTTGGAAATGTCCCCCCGCCTTTTTCCATGTCTCCCCATGTACTTCTCCAGGCCCATGCTCTCCCAGTGACATCCAGTGCTGCTTCAGATGCTCCTGGATGGCTGCAGGGAGAAGTGGGGGAGCCGCTGCACCTTCGTTTCCGCACAGCCAGGTCTCCCCCTGATCCACCCCAAAGCTGAGGAGCTTCGCAGATGCTGCTGCCAGCCCCCTGCCTGCATGGGTGCCCGCTGCTCGCTGCCCGGCTGCTCCTTTTCTCCTTACCCAGCCAGCTGCCAGAGCCCAGCTGGGATGCACGGGCAGGTTTTGGTGTCATCACCCATGCGTCTCTTACCAGGCATGTGGGGACAGACAGCGGGATGCAGCTTCTCTCCAGGATGTGACAGGGACCAGAAAACGGCCGAATGCATGGAGGAGGTGGTGGTCTGTATGTGTGCCCCACTTCACGGCACTCCCAGGAGCCAGGAGTTGGCAGGACTGGCCCATGAAAAGGGCTGCCGCTTGCTTCTGCAGGCACCCGCTGCCGCCTTCAGTGGCCCTACATGGGGGGACACCTGCCTCCCAAACTGGCCCCCGCTCCCAGGCAGCTCCCTCAGGTCTGGTGGAGGCCCTGTGCCACTCTGAGCAAGCTGGGAGCCGTGTGTGCCCTGTGGATGTGGCTGCAGGCAGGAAAACTGCTGCTTGTCCCCGCTATGCCCCTGCCACAGGGCAGGGAGCCCCGGCTGGGACAAGCCACCCTTTCCTCCCCAGCGACCCAGCGCCCAGTCCCTCCTTATGCTGCAGGTCCCCATTCAATAGCATCACTCTGGCAGTGCAGAGGGTGCTGCTGTCATTATGTTTCAGAGTGAACAGTGAGCCGAAAGGGAGCTGTTTGTCACCCTCCTCAGACAGGGACAGTGCTGTTGTGTGCCTGTTCAAGCTTTAGCTCGGGCCATTTCTGACAGCAGCCCTAGGGCCCTGCTGATACAGGAGGAGGTGGTGGCACCCCAGGGGAGCCTCAGCCAGCCTCCAGCCCATGAGTCCCCCTCAGCCGGGGCGCAGGAGGAGGCTCCGGTAGGCTGCCACAGCTCCCTCTCCTCCTGCCCTCAGCACCAGCACTGGGCAGGGCGAGGGAAAGCTGGGGGGCAGGTGCTCGCCACAACACGATGCCCAGGGACATGCTTGCGGGAGAGCGGGGGCCGAGAAGCTGTGAGGAGGGGGCCCTGCACTGTGGAGCGAGCGGGAGTGAGCACGGGCCCAGGCAGCGGGCGTAGAGGTCGCCACGGCTCACCAGAGCCATGACCTGCATACAGGGGCACGCTCCACCCGCAGTGCAGAAATCCACTCTCCTCCTCCTCGTCACCCAGGGCAGCTGTTAATGAGTAGCCAGGTGAAAGCGTATGGGAGCTAGGCCAAATAAACCCTGGGTCCCATGAACCAGCAGTCCCCATTTCCCCAGCCCCTCCCTTGCAGCAGCTGTGCCTTGCAGCCCCCGCGCTTGGGGAGGGTGAAAGAAAAAAACCAACCATCTCCAGAGCTTTGCCGGCAGGCGGGGTAATGGGTTTGATCTTTGGGATGACAACACATGAGGTCAGCAGCGTTTATAGCAGCAGGTTTGGCTCCATTTCCCTGCCCGCTTGGCCTCAAACCAGGGTTTTATCATGGGGTTCTGATTAGAAAGTGCCTGTATGGCATCAGCAAGTTTCCACCGCAGACCTGCTCCTTGCACTCAGTCACGGTTTGCTGGGCTCCGGGCAAGGAGCAGCACTTGGGTCTCTCTGCTGTGGTTTGCCATCAGTGGTGGCGGAGCTGGGGGAAGCAAGCGGGTGCCATGTCCATGCCTGCATCTGTGGGTCTGGCAGTGTGCCGGGGGTGAGGAGCACTCATTTGAGCTCAAAGCCGGGGGGAGCACTCAGACATGTGTCCTGCAGAATACGGGGAGACCAGGGCTACCGCCAGCGGGACGATGACACACCAGCACAGGTCTGCCAAGAATGATGGGCTCCAATAGAGACATCCCCTTCTGATGATCAGTGGGACAGTCCCTGCCACCTCCCCCAGGGCACACAGCTTCGATCTGCTCCCACCATGCCAAAGCCATGGCTCAGCAGGCCTGGCAGCTAACGACCTCCTTAGTCCCAATGGTGCAAAGGTCTCCAGCCCAGGAGGGGACCCACAGGGGCTGGGACGCCAGCCTGGTTGTCTGTGGCTCTGTGGAGGAATATGCCATGCAGCCAAGGGGCACTTGAGGGTCTGAAACCCCCTGTCCCCCTTGGTGTCTCCCGGCTCAGCCCCATTCATCCCCCAAAGGCTGCGGGATGGAGCAGGAGCCCCCCAGACACCTCCCCCTTCAGCCCCAGGTACTGATGCCAGTGCATAAGCACCCCCTCGAGCCAGCACCATGCTGGGGGACCCCCCCAAGAGCTGGGGAGCCCCATTCCCATGGGAGCCCCAGCCCAGCACCAGCCCCGTCCTCCCGCTGTGTGCGTAGCCGTGGTTGCCTGCATGGAAATGGCATCCGTAGCGTAGCGCGTGTTGCTGTGTACACCTGGACTGCTGTGGGCTTGCCTCAAATAAAGGCAGTGATGAAATACTCGGCTGGTCCTGGGGTGCACTAGAGTTCCCTGACTCCCGGCCAGGCACAGGGTCCCCACCTTCCGGGACTCCAACAGGCAGTGCCCAGTTCAGGGAACCAGGGCTGAGGGGGAATTCTCAGCAGCAGCGCAATGGAACGGCCCTCGGCGGGAGCTGCAACTGGCTAAATTTGGAGCCTGCAATTTATTTATTTTTTTTTCCCCCCTGAGCAGGCTCTAAATTTAGCAGGCGCTGGTCGCCATCCCCTCTCCCAGCCCTGGCTCTCCAGGGGCTTCAGCTCTTCCCAAGGCACCTTTGCAGCCTGCCCCATGGTTGTGCTTGGCTCCCCTCGCCTCTCCCTGCACCAGGTGGCAGCAAGAGGCCCCAGGGGTGCTGGGCAGCCCCCGGCTGGTGAAGGGCTGCAGCCACCTGGAGTTGCTGGTTGTGCCCAGCTCTGCAAGGACCCAGCTCATCCCCAGCAGCCTGCCTTGCTCCCCGGCCCAGGTTTTGCCACCTGCCCGCCCCATGTCATCTGCTAATTTTACCAGCGGTGATTTAATCCCTGTTGCCTTTGTGCAGAGGGGAAGTGAGAGCACCAGCGCCTGCAGAGCCCCCCAGGAGTGTTCTCCGGGCAGCAAGGACATCCCATGCCCTCTGTGTACCTCCACCCACCCAGCACACAGGCACCCAGCGGGCAGCGGATCATGGCCATTTCACCCAGGACACAATGGGAGACAAGCTACCCACCATTACCAGTGTCATCTCTGGGGGATGGGGGTGGCCCTGGAGGACTCTGGAAGCTCATCAGTACCCCAACATCGACAGAGAAATTCCCACCAGCAGCCCAGAGACATGCTGGGCAGCTCTCCCAGGGCACCGGCAAGCCCATGACCCGAGGCTGAGGATTTCAAAATGGTCAGGACAACCCTGTTCCAACAGGCTTCCTAATCCCCGGGCATCTTCCCAGGATCCAAGCAGAAGGCTCGTTTCCTTCCCAAGCTGAGAAGAGCAATACTTAACTGAGCAACCTCCCTTGGTTTTCCCTTCTCTAGCAATAATTTCCCAGCCTCACTCCAGAACAGTGTGAGGCCTCCACACAGTTCATGTATCCCACGCAACCTGCTGCATCCTCCAGGAGCGGCCATGGGCAAGTCTCCATGGTGGGTCTCACCACCCTCAGTTGCAGATGGGGAAACTGAGGCACTTGGCAGAGCAATGCCGGAGTGGGGGGGCCTGGCAGGTCCCCAGCATCGTGGCTCTGTCCTAAATGCATTCCCAGTCCTCTGAGCCTTTTGCAGTCCTGCAAGGGCTTGCGGCCGTGAACCCATTCAGGGGGTATTTGCAGCCAGGGCGGCCCCAAAGCCCCTGCAAGTGGGAACTATTTCTCCTACGGCCTCCTCCGAAGAGCCCTTCTCAGAGGCAAACCGCCCCAGGGTGCCCACAGGGGAAAGGCTGCCAAAGCCGGCGCTCAGGTGGGGGTTAGCCCCAGGCTCACGGGGGACCTGTGTGCCATGGCCCTGCTGGTGCAAAACCACCTCCTACAGAAAGCAGAGGGGACCCCATGGTGTGTGAGGCCCGAGGTCCATCCCGTCCGCTGAGCTTGTTGCGTGGTAGGTTCCTGGGCATGGAGCCGTCGTCTCCCCTCCCGGATCGGGCCCCCTGGGCTGTCCCACCTCCCCCCAAAGGCCGCTGGTTAGCCCCCCAGCCCCCCTCCCGGAGAGGGCCGCGGCCCCTTTAAATCCCGCGCTGCCCCAACCCCACCCGCCAGCCT
>VZTV01114720.1:0-13278 GCA_013400875.1 Anhinga rufa | reverse complement strand
GGCTGCGACCCGGCTCCCCCGCATCGAGCCAGCCCCGGGGGCGGCGGGAGCCGGGGCCTGATCCGGGACCCTCCTCCCTTCCTGCCCCACCAGCCGTGCACCTGCCGCAGCCTGGGCGGGCCCCCGCTTCCCGGGCCGCCGTCGGTGCTGAGCGGGCCGGGGGCCCTGCCCGCCTCCCCTGCACCATGGACGGCTTCTACGACCAGCAGGTTCCCTTCATGGGCCCCGGGGTAAGTTCGCCCCTCGCCCCATCCCCACGCCCCGTTGAACCGCCCCGTCCTCGGAGACACCCCGTCCCTGGGGGCTGCCACCCTCCCGAACCGCTCTTGCCCTGGTCGTTGCAGAAATCCTGCGCAGAGGAGGGCCGAGGCCGGCCGGGCTCCGATAGGAAAAGGAAATTTTTGGAGACTGACTTGGCCCACGACTCGGAAGGTAGGCAGGGCCGGCCCGGGCAGCCGCAGCCCCACGAGACCGCTCTCCTCGCGTTTGTCGGTTTAGAAATAATCCTGCAAATAATGGCAGATTTATTTATTCTTCTGTGGAGTGCCTAAGTCTTTCCCTCTGTTCCAGAGCTCTTCCAGGATCTCAGCCAGCTCCAAGAGGCCTGGCTAGCTGAAGGCAAGTCTTCACCTCTACCTTTTGCTGTGTAAAATCTCTCTTTGAGTGTTTTTTTTTGAGAACTGAAAATGCCATAAAGCCACTTTTTGTTTGGTTTTGTTTTTTTCTTTTTTTCAGCTCAGGTCCCCGATGACGAACAGTTTGTCCCAGATTTCCAGTCTGACAACTGTAAGTGATTGTTCTGGGTTTTCATTCTGCAGAGGGGGAAATGCTGGGTGCCCGTGCAAAACCTCGCGCTGGGTTTGGAGGCGCTTCCTTGGGAAAGCCTTGGGGCCGAAACCATGAAATCACAGACTTTTGGGAGAAAGCACGTGTGGTTTCGGTCCATCGAGATGAAACTTGCAGTGTCCTGTCTTTTGTAAATGGGGAAAATTATAGTCAAACGCGTGGAAATATCTCTAACTGATCTCTGGGCTCCCCTGAGACCTGCTACTTGTTCGTAGTAATGTTGATTTGCTTATAAACACTCCTTTTCCTTTTCAAGTGGATGCGAGAGCCCATGCTGGGCTCCTTGGTTAGCCGCAATCTCTGCAGTTTCTGGAGCTTTTAACAGTCCTGGCCCAGCGCTGTTGGCAAGAGCGGACCTGAGCGGTGAAACTTGAGCCGCTTTAAGCAGCATTAATCACTGGCAAGCAAGCGTGTTTAAAAGGAGGCCAGTGAAAATGCAGTCCCTCTTGAATTGCATAAGAGCGAGAGTTGGTTCTGAGCCGCGGTTCGTTGCCGGAATGGGGTAGCGGCGAGGGCAGGGGCTGGTTAATGGCGTGTGGTGCTTGCGCGGCTCTCGGACGCTGGCTCTCCTGGTGTTGAAGGCTTGTTTGGAGAAGGCGGGGGGGGGGGGGGAGATCGGGATGTTTTGAGTCGTTGCCTGGCAAACAGAAGTAGTAGCTTGGTGTTGGTGGCTGGGTTTTGCTGCTGAGCCAGACAGCTACAGAACTTAAAGGAAATCAAATTTAGCCTGCAGTCGAACAGATTTTTCATTCCAGCTTTGTCACAGCATGCAGCAAGGGTATCTTCTCCTACAGTAAACGCATGTTAATTATTGCTCTTTGATTACTTCTGAGTGGGAAGCTTGCCATTAAACTGTTCCAGACAGCCCAAGTTTCAGATGCGCTTTTTTCTTTGTCTCCCCTGAGATAAAAGGCAAGCCCAGAGTCAGAAACGCAACTGGCTGTTGACATCCTAGCGCAGCCCGGCAGCTCTTGCTTGGAGCTGTAGAAACTGCAGTGTGCGTGGGAGGGTGGCTCTTAGGGCTGAAGCTGTTTCTAGCGCCTTTTGGAAGTCTCTTGTTTCCTTGTAACATGAAGAGCTCAGAGAGGAGAGACAAACTTTTCTGGGCGATGAAGGGAAAGGAGAGAAAGGGAGGAAAAAAAAAAGGCATTTGGTTGAGACTCTTAAAATGTTCTCCTGACCTGCTCGGCCTCTACAGACCTGGCATTGAATCGACTTTGTCACTTGAAAGGAGATCTCCCTGCGTGACTCCCCGCTATAATAACTTTCCTTAACTTTCCTGGGGAGAGAAAGCAAAGGTTTCTCTTGCTGTCGTGCAGAGGGCTATGCTGGCTGGGGAGGCTCAGACCAGGGTGGAGGGGGACGGGGAGCCCAACTCTTCCGTACCAGCACTGGAAAGCGTTTAAAGCGAACAAAGTCTCTAGCGTACAGCTTTCTGGCCCCATCTTCTCGTTTCATTCTGGTTTTGAACTGTGCACAGTGTAGGAAGAAAGAGAGGAACAAATATGGTGCAGCCTCCCCCCTGCACACGACTTTTGCTAGCGGGGATGTGCTCTTTTCCAGGCTGGGGGCCACGTTGGGGTTCAGTGCCTGTTAGCTCCCGGGGGAAGGTAAATCCTTCCCTAGCCTGTACGGATGGTTGCAGGCATGCACTGGGCTCTGTTCCTGCAGTTGTGTAGCTCTGTGCCTTTTCCCTGGGGAAGCTGCTGCTGTCATTTATCCCGAGCAAACCAGCTCCATCTCCTGCTCTGTGGCCCTGGCATTCCCAGGGCCAAGCTTCCTTGACCCAGCAGCAAAAAGGGATGAACCAGGCTCAGTTTTGACTCTGTTGCCGTGGGGAGTGCTGCCACGTGTGCCGTGTCGAGTCGGAGATGCTCTGAACTGCGGTGTTGTTCTCGCCTTGCTAAAAAACCCTTATGGCACAGCAGCTGGCTGCAGCTCGGGCGCTGCCCGCTCGCTGTTCCTGATCCTGTAGCCGAGGTCCCTGGCAGACGTGGGCTTAAAGTTGGGGTTTGGCAGTAAAGTGCCGTAACGCACCGGAGGGTGGTGGGTCACTGCACAGGGGAGGAAATCCTGCTGTAGGGTTGGGGAAAGCAGGGCTCCACTGAATAAGGGATGCGTTGTTCTCAGTGCCCTGGACTGAGCAGCAAAGAGTCTGGATTTGGTGCTTATAAGCCACCCAGAGAGGTGGCAGATTCTCCCAGGAAGGCAAGGAGGCTGTGGGTGACTCCTGCAGAGCTCACTGCGCTGGCCATCATGCCGCACTCCACGTGCCAGGCGTAGGCACAGGCTTCACTGGCGGCACAATCCCAAGGAGAAGGATATATGTAAATGTTATATCTCAATTGGTTGTTTAAATAACTGGGGAGCAATGGGGTCGTGCTGGGGAGATCAAGCACCATGAGAGGCTTTGCTTTTCGCAGGGGTTCTCTCCCAGGGGATCTGTGGCCCCCTACACAGGTGGCACATGGCTAAAGCCATGGGCAGGGCACAGAGCAGTGTTTCTTGCAAACCAAAATGAAAGCAGGAGCTTTGTTTCAGAGGAAGGGTTGTTTAAACAAAGGAAAGCAGGAGCCTGGCTTCTATTTCTGGCTCCTCTCCTGGTGTGACCTTGGGTGCGTCCTGTAACGCTGGGGGACAGAGGGGCAGGTGCGGAGCTCGGCTCCCAGGTGACGGCTTGAGCGGGTGCCAAGGTCCCCAGCCAGTGGCTGGGCTGGAAGCGGTGGTTTGGTTGCCTTCCCTGCAGCTCAGGCAGCGGGTGCCGCCGGCAAAGCCAGCGTCCTCCGGGCTCAGCCTCTTCAAGGTCCCATCGTGCTGATGGTCAGGAACCTGTCCTGTCCCCCTACCAAGGGATTCACTGGCAATTCCAGGCCCCAAATGGCTTTGGGGTGTCAGCTTTCTCACGAGAGACCTTTTGGCTGAAGGTTGGCGTTGGGGGCATCTCCAGCGTGGCTGGCAGGACAGCGCTGGGGGGGTGTGCCTGAGCCCCCCATCTTCCCCTCCCTGTTGTGCTGGCCAGGCACAGCAGTGGCACATGTGGCCCATCCCCTTGCCCAGCCTCCCTGGGGTCCATCATCCCCAGTGGCTAAAGCAGCCCAGAGAGGGGCCGTCAGGCACCCATGGGTGCTCTCACTGCTCCTGTGGCTCAGTCCTGGCGCAGGTGTGCCAAGGCATGTTCTCTGGCCCCATCTATAGTTAAGCTGCTCCCTCTGCCTATTTTTATATTTTTTTTAGCTTTTAATTATAGTGACGAGTGCAGGACCGGAAAGGTTAAAAGCGCTTGCGCACCCAACGTGCCTTTGAGGCGTTGGACACTGGGGCAGGGCATCGCATCCCCTTCCCGGGGAGCCCTCCTGCCGCCTTCCGCGCTCCCTGCCCAGCTGCTCGCCACCGGGGACCCAAAACCAGCCCCTTCCCCTCGGGAGCCGCATCACGGGCCTCGACGTGCCCCTTGGCTCCCACCGCCTCGCCACCAAGAGCACGCCTTGCCAAGCAGCGCCGGCCGGCCCCGCGGTGTTTGTGTAAGGAATCCAAACGCTACACAAAGTCCGGGCTTGGCCAGCTGGTCTCTGTTAGGATCTTAAGGCTTGTTTCCCTTTTCTTGAATGGCAGTGCTAAGCTCTGGGGAAATTTTTCTTTTTTTTTTTTTTTTCCCCCGGCCACATGAATGGAGCGCTCCAAATTGTTTGTGAATGGAGGGTGGTGCCTGCTCAGAGACTTTTTTTAGTTTTTTTTTTTTTCCTCCAATGAATAACCAGACCCCATTGTATGGCTGGCGGAAAAACAACCCGCTCCAACAACACGGAGCCTGTTAGGGAGAAACATGCCCGCAGTAGGCAGCTGGCGCCCTTCCAAAGCCAGTTCCCCTTCGCTTTCCCCGCGGCTCGTGGGGTGCCTGGGCTTTGCTGCCGCGCCAGCTCCCCGTTAAGGCTAGAAATGCTGAGAGCGGCAAAACCTCGCTGGGGTGGGGGGAAGGAGGAGGGGATAAATCCGGCTTGGGAGCGGGTGGAAGGCATGTGGGGGGCTGTGCTGGCTCAGTGCTGGGCTTCGTGTTTCAAATCCTCCTTGGGGGGTTTTATGCCTCTGGTACCAGCTGTGCTGGGCCCTTCTGGGGGGGGCAGGTAGAGAGGGGAGTCAGCAGCTCTTTAAAGATTTTGACAAATTAGGGGAGCAGCTAATTACCTGGCAAGCTGTGAACAGTTGTCCTGGAGCTATTTGCTCCTCTCTGCTGTAGCCAGGCTGTGTTTAGACTTTGCATGAAGCTAATACTCCACTTCCGATTAGTCTTGGCTCTCCTCTGCAGGCACTATTTAGGTAAAGATCTCTGAGGCGCTTTCCCTTTCCTAGAGCGCCTGCTTTTAGAAATTAATTAGGTTAAGCGTATATTAATTGGTTTAAAATTATATATATAGAGTGGGCTTGCAGGGAGCTGGGAAGGATTTGGGATTTTGGATCCTGGGAAGGATTTTAGTGTGATGTTTGCCACTTGAACTTGTACAGTTGTGGGACCCTGGGACTGGGTCCCCTTGGAGCACCTTGGCTGGGGGAAGGTGAATCCCATTTAGCTAACTGAGAGCTGGGTATGCCCTGGCAAGGGCGAGTGTGCTGCTGTGTCCTGCTTACACGCTCCCGGAGCTCCAGGCTGTCAAGCCCCCTTGTTCCTTGCCCCAGGGCTCGGGGATGCAGCTGCTGTCTGTGGTGCCTGGGCTCGTCTCTCCTCGCTGAGGGTCTTTTGGCCTGGCCCAGGCGCATGTCTCATCCATGGCTCTTGTCAAGCTGCCTAAGCTGCCTGTTCCCTTCTTACAGCCCTCGCTCTGTCCCCTCTTGCCCTTCTCGGATCCCAGCAGGGAACAACTACCCCTCAGTGAGTGATGTCCTGGGCCAGAGGGATGGCCCCAGGCCCTGGGAGCTCTTCCCTCCCTGCAAAAGTCTGTCCTGCCACCCTGGCTCCATCCGCTGCCATGTCACGGTCTCTGGGGCATCATCCTGCCACAGTTTGGTTGCCTGATGCTGCTGGGGAGAAATTTGGCACCCAGTTCCTGAGGAAGGAGCCCCCAGGTGTGAGCCTTTATCCTCCTCTTTCTTGTTGCAGTGGTCCTGCATGCCCCACCTCCTGCCAAGGTCAAGCGGGAGCTGCACAGCCCTTCCTCAGAGCTGTCGTCCTGCAGCCACGAGCAGGCTCTCTGTGCTGGCTATGGGGACAAGTGCCTCTACAACTGCTGGTAGGTAGGAGGGGGGCAGCTGCTGCCTGCAGACCCCTCAGGTTGCAGCATGGGGATTCATCTCGCTTGTCAGCCTCTGCTGGGTGGAGATGTCCTCGTTAGCGTCTCCGTCAGCCCCCAGCCCCTCTCCCCTCCACAGTGCCTATGACAGGAAGCCCCCCGCCGGGTTCAAGCCATTAACACCGCCCGCCACGCCGGTGTCTCCTGCGCACCAGGGATCGGCCCTGCCGCCACCGGCCCCAGCCGTGCAGGCGGCTGCCCATGGGGTGGCCCCGGCCCCGCACCCGCTGCAAGAGCAGAGGCAGCAGACCTTTGCCGTGCCACGGCCGCCTCACCCGCCCATGCAAATGCCAAAGATGATGTCTGAAAACCAATACCCCGCAGAACACAGGTAAGGCTTTCTTCACCCAAGCGAATGCTTGTGTCTTGCAGGTGTTTATGGGGACTTTGGCCCTTGTGGGATGGATTGGTGGCCTGAAAGCATGGGGAGGGAAGGGAGATGCCTCTCCCCTTGCTGCGGTCGTGGACAGTGTGCCAGACACTGCTGCCTGGGGGGCCTGTGGAAGCCAGTGCAGCAAAACTTGTTGCTTCCCACCGGGATCTTGCAGCTCTTTCTCCCCACAAGGCAGCTCCCTGCAAACGGGGACCTGCTCCTCCCAGCCCCGGGGACACTGGGCAGACCCTTTACCTCCCCCTCAGGAAAGGTGGAGAAGGCAGAGGCTGCCCGTACATCCGTCCCTGCGGCGGCGGGTGATGGTGCTGAGTCAGGGCTCCTGTGCTCCTCTCCCACCTGCTGCAGCTTTCTGCCATCCAGGCTGAGCCTTGCTGGGCTGGGAAGCTGCAGGTGTCCCTGTCCTGCCCCTGAGCACCTCTGGGCTGAGGTTCAGTCCTCAGCTTCCCCATGCGTTGCATGGCATTCCTGTGATTTTGGGGCTGTGGAGGGAGGCACCCTGTTCCCCACTTCCTCTTCAAGCTGCGGCTTTGTCCCACATCACCCCCACATCCCCAGAGGCTTTGGCAGTCCCCTTCCTTCCCCCCAGTGAGGCGCTCCTGCTATCAGTAGGTGGCGTGGTGCAAGTCACAGCTGACCTCTGGCTTTGCCTGTGGCCTTTTGGATGCCTTTTGCTGTGGCGACGGCTGCCGTGTCACCAACAGCAGGGTGTCCCCTTCGGCTGTGGGGCTGGATATGACAGCCCAGCAAAGGCCATGAAGTGGGGCTGTAGAAGCCCTCAGGACGCACCCGCAGCGGGCAAGCATCCCTCCCCAGCGAAGCCGGGCTCGGCTCCCGGCGACCTTCCAGCTATGCGGGGGGCTGGCTGCGACCCCTTGGGAAGCGCCGTGCCAGCGCAGGGCTCCAGTTTCACTCAGGAAGGGCAGAGGGACGCAGCTCGGAAATGGAGTAATCCCAGCCCGGCAGCTGGGAGGGCTCCAGTTACAAAGCCAAATGGTATATGGCCGGCTGAGAGGAGCCAGCCGTGGAGATCACCTTTCAAGGTGCCAGAGGGCAAGGGGATGCGGCAGCACCCCCTCGAGATGGTTCTTTATCCACCACAGCCAGGGGAGACCGTGCTGGGGCTCGAGCTGGTGGTGGTGGCACCCTGGAGCTGAAAATAGTGCTCCCTGCCACTGAGTTCAAGGTTTAATCCCAGCCGTGCAGGCAGATTAGCGGCCAGCTGGGGTTGTAGGGCTGCAGAGTGGATTTGGCTTTGCGTAAGCACCCGCCTGGGTGCAGCATCCCCTGGGCCCCGCAGCTCTGCCCCCCACCCTGGGGGGGAGATTTTACTGGTTTATGGAGATTTTGCTGTTGTGGGGTGGGTTTTCTGTTTCCCTTTCCTACTGTAACCCAGATATCCCTGCTGCAGCTCAGGGCTGCCATCACCATGCAGTGCTTCGCAGTGATGGCCCATGTGCTGTCCTGCTCCCCGGCAGGGTGTCCTCAGTGCTTGGAGGGGGACAGGGCTCCCCAGCGCCCTGCCAGGTCCCCATGGGATGAACCCTCGTGGTGGCTGTGCTCCTGAGGAACTGCTGCAGCCTGCTGCGGGTGGGACACCCCGGGAGCACCCTGGGCTAAGGGCGCTGCACCAGCACGGGGCCCTGGTCTGGGGAGGGAGTCGGCAGTGTACTGGCAGGGCTGAACGCACTGCCCTTCAGTAACACCGTGTCCCTCTCCCCTCCAGGTTTCAGAGGCAGCTGTCGGAGCCCTGCCACCCCTTTCCACCGCAGCCCGGGGTCCAGGGGGACAGCCGCCCCGTTTACCACCGGCAGCTGTCGGAGCCNCCCCCCTCAGGGATTCAAGCAGGAGTACCATGACCCACTCTACGAGCACAGCGGCCCCAGCCTGCCCGGCCCCCCTGGCCACAGCTTCCAGTCCCCCATGGGCATTAAGCAGGAGCCCCGGGACTACTGCATTGACTCAGGTGGGTGCGAGTCAGGGGGCGCAGCTGGGTGCCGACTCTCGGGGGAGTGTGGGTTACACCAGTGGCGCCCAGGGGAGCGGAGCTGTCTCTGCCATCTGTGGCTCATGGGCGGCAGCACGGTGGGTGCAGAGTTGAGCCACGGGCAGTGGGTGCCACATCACCCCAGGGCTCCCATGGTACTGGGCTGCTGCTTTGCCTGGTAGATGATCTCTTTTTTTTTTTTTTCCTCTCCTCTCTTTTCCCCGCCATCTCTCTTTCCTTTCCAAAGCAGGGGGGATAGAGCAGGTGTTCACCAGACACTGTGCTGGGTGGTCTGTGCCATAGCCATGGGCTGGGGTGCTGCGTGGTACCTGGTGGGTCTTCCTGCGGCCCTGGCCTGGGGCCAGCTGTGATTTCTGGCTGCTGGACCCCACCAGCATCATGGAAAAAAATCCTCTAATCGCCTTAGGACCTAAAAATACCCCGACCTCCGTATGGAGGATAGCACAGCCAAGCAGATGGCAGAGGAGGTGCAGCAATGCCTCCCTTCCTGTGGGGCCTGAATAACTTGGTGAAAACCCAAGGTGACTTAGACCTTGCTCCCAGCACTCATTCCAGTGCCCCCTCTCCCTGTAAATCTTACTGGTTTTCCCCTAAAGCTGGGGGTGGGTGCAGTGGACCAGGGTGCACCAGGGGAGAGAAGCCCGGGCTTGGCTACAGGACATGCTCGGGGAGGAAGACGCTGCCAAGCACTTGGTGGGACCAATGGGACGCATGTCCTTAATGTCACCTTCATCTCCCTTGCAGAAGTGCCTAACTGCCAGTCCTCGTACCTGCGGGGGGGGGTCTTCCCCAGCAGCCATGATGGTGAGTATGCCCCTGGCCACCTCCTGCTCACGGGCATCCCTGGTGTTTGTCCCATCTCTCCCTCGGGGCAGGCAGACCCCCCCTTCATGGCTGGCAGAGCTGCCGGGCACCCCAAAAATGCCTGCGAGAACCCCATGGTGCCCGTGAGAGCTCTCATGCAAGCAGCACTGGCATCACCACTAAAAATGGGACCTGTGCCATGCAGCCACCAGCCCCTGCGGGTATGCTGTGAGGGCACGGCAGTGCTGCGCCATATGGGATGGGATAACGTGCCCTGAGAAGGTGCTAAGAGGGTTTCGGTTCCCCCAGTTCCCCAGGGTGAAGCGGGAACAGAGCTGTGTGGTGCTCAGCTGGTGAGCCAGTGCAATACCACCAAAATGACTGGGGACAGGGCTGCTCCTAGGGTGAAGGGGGATGGCATCTTGGTGCTGGGTTGGGCCAAGCCAGGGATTTTTGAGGTCTGTCCAGGGGGGTGGAGGGGCCCTGTGCTCACTGAGGGTCTATTTTCCCCCTAGGATTTTCATACGAAAAGGACACACGATTGTATTTTGATGACACGTGCGTGGTACCAGAGAGGCTGGAGGGTAAGAATCCAGCCCCAGAGGAGGGCTGGGGCATGACCAGCGTTCATGGAGGGAGATTCAGGGCTGGGCTCTGCAGCAGCTGGCTTTTAAGGTAAAGCCATGCAATTGTGGTGCTCTTGGGAGCTGCTGAGCATCATCTTGTGCAACTGCTCGGCATCACTACCATGCCCTGTCCCCATCCCTGCCACCCACCCTGACCCTCACCTGCCTGCAGCGCTGTCCCGCTACTTTTCCCCTCTCCAACCCTGTGGCCTGATCCCACACGGGGGGTCCTGGCACAGGGGTGAGCCCAGTGTCACTATACGCGTTCCCTGCCTGGTGACACAGCCCGGGAGAGGGGCAGCAACAGGGTGTTTAACCAGCCATGTCTTGGTGCGGGCAGGTAAAGTGAAGCAGGAGCCCACCCTGTACCGTGAGGGCCCTCCCTACCAGCGGCGTGGGTCCCTGCAGCTCTGGCAGTTCCTGGTCACCCTCCTGGATGACCCTGCCAATGCTCACTTCATCGCCTGGACCGGCCGGGGCATGGAGTTCAAGTTGATCGAGCCTGAGGAGGTACCGGGGGAGTCCTGCTCCAGCACGCTGGGTGGTGGGGCTGCAGCCTGGGGGTGACTGTGGGGAGAGCCTGGGGGTGCGGGGTGTGGGGGCAGATCTTTCCCATGCAACACAGCCATTCACGCTTGTACTCGAAGTGAGACATGTATCTCGCTCTCAGGGCAGCTTTTGAGGGCGATAGGGAAAAGCTAGCCCCCCATCTGTGCTAAGTAGCCATAGAAACTTGCGTTTAATCTCCTCCGCTGCTTCCCAGCACAGCACGCGCGCTGCTCCCAGAGCTGCCGGCAGTCACCAGCCATGGTGGCGTTGCCTCTGTGCCGTGCTTTGGGTGTCTTGCTGAGACCCATTGCTCAGCCACAGCTCCCTCCCAAACTGCTCCACTGCTTCCCCCTGAGACCCCGGCGGCGGCTCCGTGCCGGCACGGTGCTGTGCCGGAGCTGTGCAACTCTGCAGGAGGGTGACGCAGAGGAAGAAGCTGTTTGGGCAGTAATTGAAAGCAGCTGTAGCACCGAGCTGCGCATTGTGGGTAATTACCCATAATATCTCTTATGCTATGCATGGAAATTGTGGTTTTTTGAAGCAGCTTTTCTGGCAGGCTTCCCTAATCAAATGTCTTTTGATTCGGCCCCCAGTTTGGTGTTGTGGCAGCCGGTGCTTGGAGCTGGAGCATTTATCACCACAGGCAGGGAACTTCTCCAGGACTACAGTGATGCTTTTGCCCCTGGCTGCTCCAGCCCCCAAAAACAAGCCCCTACCCCATGTTTTGGTTGTGATTTCCTTTGAGGACCCATGCCTAAGCCCTAGCTGGAGCCTTCACAGCTGCTGCCTTTCTCCCCCCAGGTAGCACGGCGCTGGGGCATCCAGAAGAACCGGCCAGCCATGAACTATGACAAGCTCAGCCGCTCCCTGCGCTACTACTATGAGAAAGGCATCATGCAGAAGGCAAGTGACCCCTCTGCCACGTTGGGGAGGGGGTGGTGGAGGGTGTGACCACCCCCCGTCATCCTGGGGTACAGCAGGAGGGGTCTAGGTCCAGTGTCGCTCGTGTCGCTCTTGTTATTCCCTGGGGGGAAGGTGCAGGGCACCTCTCATGCCCTCGTCTTCCTCGCAGGTGGCCGGCGAGCGGTACGTCTATAAGTTCGTCTGCGACCCCGACGCCCTCTTTTCCATGGCCTACCCTGACAATCAGCGCCCCTTCCTGAAGACAGAGCCCGACTGCCCGGTGCCCGAGGAGGAGACGGTTCCGCTGACACACTTCGAGGACAGCCCAGCATACCTCCTAGAGATGGATCCCTGCAGCAGCCTTCCCTACGCGGAGGGCTTCGCTTACTGACTCAGCCAGCCGCCAGAGCCACGAGCACTAGCGCATCCACTTTGGGCAAATGCGGTTTTCTAAAGAATATTTTTTGCTGTTATAAGAAGGGGGGGAAAAAGAAAAACCCCACCAAACGACAAACCGCACGTGCGTGCACACAAATTGGAGGGATCTAAAATGCCCTCTGTGTGTCACCACTGAATTCCCACCCTTACTGTCCAAGGCCTAGTGCATAGGACTACCCGTGGCTGGCACCTCCTGCCAAGCACTGGCACGATGTTTTGGGGCGATGGGAGCTAAAGACGCAGTCTCTGACCCAGGCCCTGTTCCTTGCCAGCACGGCGAGGGCTGACGGCTCCAACAGCGCCCCGGGACTGGGCTGAGACGGTGTGGCCACCTGGCGAATTGTCATGACAATCTGCTTTGCATCAAGCACGATCCGCGTAGCTGCCTTGTGTGGTGGAAAGGGCTTTGATTTGCACAGAGGAGGGATGTGGGGAGGGGGGCACCTGGGCCAGCACCCGGGGCTGATGTGCGCAGCATCCTACCCCAACCCCAAGGAGCCTTCTGCCTTCGTCCCAAACTGACCCTCCCCACCCCAACCTCATGATATAACCTGAAAACAGTTTCCCAGCCCTCCTGGGTCCTCTCTGTGCCCCTCTCTCTCCGCCCCAGGTCTGGCTGTGTGCCATGGGTTGCATTTCAGGGGAGGAGACCCTGACATTATCTCCCTCCCTCCCTCTTTTCTTTCTCTTTTTTTTGGTGATGTTTTAGGGGGAAAAAAAAAGGTTTCTAAACTAATTTTTGTAGATTTTTTTGTATTTTAAGGCATAGCTATTTTTTGCAGCCTGGCTGCTGTTCCCAGAGCCCCTGGGGATGCCTCCCCAGCTTTTCTGGCAGCATGCTTGCAGGGGGAGCCCTCAGTGCCCATGGCTTGCTGGGACGGCTGCTGAAGTATCTGGTCCACTCCATTTCACCGCTCGAATCCTCTTTCCCAGCGGAACCAGGGCTGAACCCCAGTGCTGGCTCAGCTGCGCTCCCCCTCTGCTCAGCATGGCCTCTGAGCTGGGCTGTAAGGCCACAGTGGGCAAGGATGGTGGGGTCCCCCACCCTGCTTCCCAGGTACCCCACCTCCCTCCAGCTCCCCCCTCCCTGCTGCGCCTCCTAACACTCCTCCACCACTCATATATCCATACCTGCCTAACCCCCCCACCAGCTACATGTTTTTGTTGTAAATGCTGTATAGGAAATTTTTTCTCTTCCTTAGTTAGCTTTGGTTGGATTTTTTTTTTTGACTGATTTGTTCTTTTTTGGGGAAGTATGAAGATTAACTCTAGGTAGACTCATTTGCTCTCCCCATGGTGGCTGCAGTGGCCTGTACCCAGGGGGAGCATTTGTTTGTGGGAACCCCACCTTGGGGACAGGGTTTTTAACCATTTGCTTGGTGTGGCAGGTCTACAGTGCAGAAGGGGTTAATCTGAGGACTGATTTGAAAT
>VZTV01114714.1:0-15324 GCA_013400875.1 Anhinga rufa | reverse complement strand
GCCATACGCCTCCCCATTTCAAGGCCCTTTCCAACAGTAACAGTCTCTTTCGAGGGGCCTGAACCAGCTGGTATTTTTGCACATACAAATAACCATTCAGGAGTGTCATCTTCATGCATATAATGGGACAGCTCACATGAGAAAAGTTCCTGAGGTGCCCAAGAATGATACAGCCCTACAGAAAGAGCTTAAAAAACAAAATAAAAATAAGTAGTCTCTGCCATTAGATATTAGGGTTGAATACATAGGTATGGTTGTTCTTTGTGTGGCATTATCTCCTTCTCTGAGCAAGCCTTCTCTCCTCTGCAGTACATCTTGTGGCCATGATTTCACCAGCTAATGAGGCTATGCTCATACTAACTGGGTTGTTGCTGCCAAAACACCAAAAACCACAGTGTCTCGCCCGCATGGCGGCAACTCACCTGCCACAGCGTGCGACTGAGGACAGCCCAGCCCTAATGTGCTGCATTTGCTTTTCCCCTGAATGTAGTGTACTGTACATGTACTGTGCTGGCTGGCTTAGAAAGGGAGTATTTTAATATTGCACAAAAAGAGAGTAGTTCACATAATTGTCACCATTTTTTACTTCCACTGTCTGGGTGATATTAAAAAACAAAAAGAAAAAAGTGGCTTTTTACAAGGAACGAAAAAGAAACACCATTTCATTTCTGTTTGGGGTTTTACTTAATACCCATTTGTTCACACCGTACTGCTTGCAAAAAAATATTTGTTTGATATAAAGGACATTGAATAATTTATGCAATATTTAATAATGCAGTAAACCAGGGAGAGTTCAGCAAGGCAGGCATGGCACTCTACATTATTTGCCTTGCCCGCCCCGCTTTTGCAAATAAACCCCCACACTTCAAGACCATTAGCACACGCAATACAACGAAAAAGAAATACTGCCTAATTTGGAAATTAAACAAAGCGCCTGATTCTAGTTCACAGGATAAAACATCAGCTTTCCCAGTCATGTATTCTCAATAAAAATAAAATAAGGGTTTCAAGAACAAAATCAAAATTAATGGAACGGGATTTATATCAGCATCCCGTCCATTCCATTTGAGTCCAGAAGCCATACGAACTAAGTCGCAGTAGAGCATTAGTGTGATAAATGACTAATGGTTCTTCAGCATGCTGCACGGGGTATCTTGAAAGCAAATACATTTTAGAATACCAATAATTGCATCAAACCAAGTACAAAGCTTTCACAACATATTATGGGTCTCCTGACTTTTCATTCTTTAAACAGACATAATATACATAAGTAATATATCAACTTCCAGGGCATTTACTTTTTTTTTCTGACTTTTTTTATAGCATTTAATATACCTTTTACTCATTCCTTAACTCCAAGTTTTTCCTGCTGTGGCATGTCCAAGCAAAATATATATATATGAACCCTGCTTTCAAGGGATGTTATTTTTCTCAGTGAGAAAAGCAGGAAAAACTCCTTATTTATAGATAAATGTTTATAATACTATGCAACATTATAAAGATTCCATGTCTTTCTCTCCTTTTCACATTTTCTAAATATTTTTGGTGAGCCATATACCAAGGTCTGGCTTCTAGACAGTAGATAGCTAAGTAGGATTTAAGATCTGTGGATGTGAAAAGCCAAAACTTATAAGTTTAGGTTTTGAAAATTTTTGTCTCCTCCAAATTATAACTTAGCCTTTAGTCTGTTGAATTCACCCTACGTAGTCCATAGATTACAGTTTTTCCTTTGGAACTGTGCACCTTACTGTTCAAGAATAAAATGTGATTTACAGAAACTAACATGTTTTTGCAGGTTTCCTAAATTCAGTACAAAGAGTTTGCTTTTTTTTTTTCTTAAGACAACTTGTTTAGTGCAAATAAACCATTCATACTAAAAAAAAATGGGCTACGGAGTCTTGAAATTATATTATATTGTACTGTGTAAAAGACAAAATAATATATATTTCCTACAGAAAATCAGGCCACCGAAGAATATACATGTTTATACTCCTTCTTTCTTTTTATAAACACTGACTTTAGAGCTCAAAAAAAAATTTAAAGTTTGCATTTTTGCTTTCCCCACTGGCATCAGGATCAAAAGGAGACAGTTTTCACTTCTCCTGCATTCACATTAAAAAAATAATCTTCAAGATCCCTCACCTGAGCTAAAGCACGCCCCTCTATTTGGCAACACACTTGTTTGCCATGAGAATTCCTAATGCAAGTTATGTTTAATTGCAAACGATAACATGCATTGTATGCCTAGATATCGCTTCAGACCAGATTTTCCCATTTGCTGTGTAATGGATTAAGTCATTTCAAAATTTTCTTTCCCCTGACAGATTTATTGTTTTAATCAATTTGGAAGGAGTTCGCTGCTTCAGTAACTTAAGTGTCCTCTTCTGCCACACAATGACTCAGGGATGTTGGCTTCAGGGAACTTAAAAATCTCACTTCTGTTAGAAGCAGGCTATTGTTGGTGTTTTTGTCAGCCTCCACTTAAGCTCTTTTACTTCCAGAATTTTTGTGCACTCACTGAGCAATGTTACACATTCATAATGCCCATGACAAGAGGCCTTTAGTAATAAGCGCCAGAGTTTACCAAAGGGAGATCACCAAAGATTAATCATTGTGGTAATTAAACTATCAGTAGTGAAGAAAGTACCAAAACCAAGGAAATGCTTTTTCAGTTATTGTGCTTAAAAATTGTTATATAGTTCATGTTCATCAATGTAGTTATAAGCTGCTAAATTGTAAGGCAAATGAAATAGCATACCAAGAACAATTTCTGCAAAACAAACAAGGATGTGCAGTTGCTTAAGGATTTTGTTTGTATCTAAAAAGCTTTGTCATTACAATTCATTCTGCTATTTACAGGGCAGATAAATCCCACTGGTTTTCAACTGAAAAGCCCAATCATTAGGCTAAATTTCATGTTTTTCTACCTAGTGCCACATTTGCCATTCTGCAATCTGTACATTTAAGAGCATGGAGGGTGCTCAAAGGAGAAAGCGAAGGGCAGGAGGGCAGAGAAGAATTTTTTTCAGGCCTGAAAGAAAGATCATTTTGTGGGAAGACAAGCACATATATTGCCTTGTTTCATCCAGAATCCTAGCAGCCAGCTTGAATAGTAAGTTAAAGCCTGCAGATGGCCTCTTCCATTTTCAGCAAAAGGCAGGGGAGGAGGGAGATACAGAGCGGGTAGTTGCTGAGGCATAGCTAATCTGAGAGGACAGCTCATGCTTATTATAGACCCATTGCTGATAATAAAATCTGAATCAAACTGCCGACTGGAATCCACTTGAGACTCCCCGCTTCTTTAATTTTTAAAGTTATGGAAGCACTTGACACTGAGGTGGATCAAATATCAGTAGTTTGCGTGCAAATACTTACTTAAGCAATCCAGCGTGCCCCAATCTGTGCAAAAATTTCAGGTGAGCACCATGAAACAGCAAATAATTATGATGCTCCATTACCCCTTTTCTAACCATCACAATTGGCCCTAAGTGGTCACGGCTGATTTATTTCAATTAGTTTTCACAAGCTTAGAGTTATGACAAATTTATGTTTTGGCTGCAGGAAATTGGTAGCAATCACGAAACCACCAAAACATCAAAACAGAAGGGAGCGCCCCTGCTAACAAGGAGGCAGCTCAAATCCCTGGGCTGGGAGCAGGGTGGCGAGCCTGACAGAGGTTTGGGAGAAAACCACTCCATCTTCTCCTGGGTGTTTTCTGAGCTTTTAAGTAAGGGACTGGGAAAAAAAGTGCCTCCTCTAGATGGCACTAGAAAAAGAAGGTTGTGATCAAGTGCTCTAGCAAAGAACAATTCTTTGGATGCAGAATATTTATCTGTTTTGTTGCCTTTTTGTCTCTGTCCATACAGTAATTGCACATAAAAGCCAGCTGTCCACAATGTAGTTTATGTAGGCTACATCTAAAATGATGACATTAGGAAGTACATCTGAAAAGCATGAATTGGCAATACAGCAAACGATTCCCGTTTATGCCAGTAAGAGACGAAAAATTGGACTTCAGTCTACCCAGAGATTCAAATGCAAGTTCAAATTCAGATGTAAGCAAATTTCTTTCTGAATTCAAAGGGACTGAATTTGAATTCTTGTCTTTTTAAATAACACCTTTGCTATAAAAAAAAAAAGCATTGCATTCACAGTTTTTAATATAAGCATTAATTTCAACAGCCTGAAATGTTTTATACAAGCATTAATTCAACAGCCTGTCAGGTAAATTCAAATGACTGAAATTTACCTCTCTTTTATAAATCAAAATACCTTGCTTCCTTCCCATAAGTCTTCTGGTTAGTAACTCTTTCCTTCCTTAGCTCTCCCTTTCTATAGTAGGGACAGGGGGGAATCCTACAGCACTTAAAAAAACCACTGTGATTTTAAATGCTAGTAAGCTAGGAAATCTATTATGATGCAGTCTCACAGCATGATTATATTGATTTTCTGAAGGATATGCAAGTGTATGCACTATAAACATAAATTAAACTACTGTATGACAATTTTTGTAGTAATACAATTAAATTACAGCTATGTAGAATCTTTGCTATATCCAGAAGCTGTACAGGTAAATGCATGGATTGGTTTTTATGTATTAGGTGCCTATTTAAAAAAACAAAATTACATGCCTCAAATTACTTCAACAGCTCAGTCTTACAATATATCAACAAGAAGAATATCTATTTTCTTAAAACATTGAATTTCTGTTTAGTAGTAGAGCTGGTTGGATATCTTTTGACAAAACATTTTTCCATTTTAAAAACATGAGCTCTTCATAAGGATGAAACAGTTTGTGGGAATGCCACTATTCTGAAGAGATTTTTCACTGAAGGAATAAAACATCTTTATTTCTTTATATTTTTAAGATTAATACTTTGTTAAATAATATATGTAAGTATAGGAACAGTATGAAAAATAAGGGTTTATTTCTAAAATAAAAAGCATTGAAATCAGTGTTGCACTACAAAAAACATGTTTCAGCAGTCGTTTTTGTTCTTACGGAAAAGCAATTCTTACCCCTTTCCACATCTATTTGTAGTAACATCAGAATTAAAAGACTAAATTTGTGCAGAAAAAAGTATACTCGTAATGACAAAATATTTTTAAAAGTAAAAACTAATTCCTAAAACAAAGTGCCTGCATGTTTTTGATTTTCAGTACTCAGATCCTTTAATTTTATCAAGTTTATTCAATATTTTTTAATTGTTCTTCAACTTCAACTGAAATATATATGTAATAAACTTGACCTAAAGTTTTTAAAACTTCCAGCACCCCATGAGTGAGACTGCGGAGGAAGTGATAACTCCAAAAGCATAAACCGTTTTATTCAAGCAGGATTTGGCAATGGGAAGACAGACAATCTGATGTCATTTTAGATACAGTAACTAGGTATCAGTTCATTTCTAGTTAGGCCAAATTCTAAACACATTAGCTCCATGAAAAAAGAATATGGACCTTCACAAAGGTAATGTGCAATACTTCACTTTGGGGCTTGTTTAAATATTACTTACAAATATATTTTCTTCTGGGAAAGAGTATTTTCCAGGAGTTTTAAGAAACTCAGAGGACAATATTGAAGTTAGAACATTAGACTGCTTCCTTTCCTAAGGCTCTCGAGGAGCTGTATAATCCATATCAGTACAATGTGTTCCTTATAATAGCAGTCCATATTCACACTTCGAAGTTTCTTTGTTAATAATAATTACAGTGCAATTGCTATGAAGTATTTTGTTCTGCCTTTAATGGCAAATTAAACTTATGACCAAAAGATATTACTAATAAATACTTTCCTGTACCTTATCCCTCAATGAAGATAGAGGCATTCAGGAAGAATTACATCATACTATCCAAATTTGAAGAGCATCACAAAAGATTTTTAGACATTGCTGAAGAAAAACAAGCAAACAAAAAAAGTAGTATTTTGTCAATTAAAACATCTCTCCAACATTTTAATCATCGCCATCCTAAAGAACTTAAAAATTGAACTGGGTAGTTTCTAAGACATGGAAAACATGTAAAGATCTTCTGGCATGAAAGTACACAAATAACTACCTTGTGAGGACATACTTCAGCATTTTCACATATTGAAAGTTGACAAAATAAACATTTTCTGTTTTATGGAAACTGTTATTGCAGATAAGAAAAAAAAATTATTGAAAACTTCCATTAGATACCTTTCAAGACCAAATGCTGACTTACGTGTAGTACATGTATCAGTACATGCAACATACGAACCAGGAAATTTGCTGAAAGTAGATAGCTGCTTTTGTCTTCTATTTGTTAACAGAAAAGGGTCTTCTGAAGTCAAGATTAACATCATCATCTTTAAGTAGCATACAGCTAAACTGCAAAACATGCAAATACAAGATATTTTTATATTTTCAGGTATTCTTATTTCCCAACTAACAGAGCATTTTTGACAGTGCAATGTATCAGTGGCTGCAGAGCAAAAAATATGACCGTTCCAAGAAAAAATATTGAGTTCTACGATTCAGAGAGCTAAAACAAGACATTTCAGTTGGAAGAGATGCTATGGATGAACCTGGATAAAAATTACATAATTCCTTGTCACAGCCCACTAATGTTTAGGAATGGCTCTAAACACAGTGCCCGCTGTTACTTCTATGGCAGCCATTTTGCCAGTCTCGGTATTTTGATGGAAGATTACCATTACAGTCACTGTCATAATTAATGTTAGGATCCAATTCAACCAACTTAAAATTCATCAACAATAACTAGAAAAACCTTAGAGTATGTGTAGTGTGCATGTCCTCTCTACCGAACCAGAAGAACCTGAACACATGGAAACAGTATTTAACCCATAAGTATATGCAGAAAACACCACCTTTAAACACCAACACCTGAGGGCAGAAGGCAATTTTTTTTAAGCAATTCTTTTAGGTACGCTAAACTATTGTGTGCATACATCTTTGTGTTATCTTGCATTTCACTGGCCATGAAAGTAGGTTGTAAAAAAAATTGAAGACACTGGTTTTTAGAAGTGCTGCATGTATGCAAACTACTGTTATTGCTCGAGGAAATAAAACAGACTTCAGCAAAGAAAGGTCCAGCCCAGTCACTCAGAAATCCCCTGAGAAAGTGAGTATTCACAATATTTTTCCCATTGTTCCTGGTTTTTTTGCTTTATTATGACCTGTCTCTCCAAACTTCAAATAGTTTTAGTGTAAGATCCAAGAGAGTATCCATTTCTGTCAGGTTTTAATTTGTTTTTTGTTGTTATTTAAGTCTCCATCTTGGTCAACTTCCAAAATTTCCAGGCAATCCACCTATGTATTTTCTCCGGTTTTACCATTCTTTTGTGGTCTCTTCCTCAGCTCAGGATTTACCAACAACAGAGAACAGCATAAACCCATAGAGATTGGAATTTTCTGCTTTTATGGGCTGTTGGTCTTGGGTGAAAATTTCCAGTGTGATCTGGTAAAGTTTCTGCCAAAGAACTTCAGAGTCTGCCAGAAACTGACCTACCTCCATGTTTGAAAAATTTATGCTGCACTCATTCCTTAATCTTTGTAATAAAATATTCTGGTCCCTTTATGGCATTTTTTTTGCTGTTTGCATAGCCATTAATGACCCTTACTAGACACTTGATCCATTTTCTGCATGACCCATTTGCTCATCTGTTTCTGCAACTGCAGAAACAGGGGTCAGGGATATAATATGCTTTAACAGGAAATCTCAAACATCTCAGTCCTAAACATTCATGAAGTTACACCCAGGATTTTTAATTCAATGCAGTCTTAGGAAAATACAAAAGTGGAAACAAATAGAGCAATGTGATGAGTTTTATTAAAAGACTAGGTTTCTTCAGGCTGAGTTCTAAACTGAAACCAAAGCTTTAATCAACCCTTAATTACATAACTTAATGCACCACAGAAGTTAAATTCAGCCATCCAATTAAGAGAAAGTATAAGTAAACATGGACTCATTTCTAAGAAGAAAAATATCACAGAGAGGCCATCACTCAATTCAATAGCCTTCCAGACCCCATACAAATGAAAATATTTTGCCAGGATTGTTTTGCTTTCTGGTAACATAACTAAGCTCTGAGTTTCAACATCGTTACTTGCCACTATCATGCTAGGTCTTTTGGGGTGCATAACCTTGGGAGGATAGAGAATTCATAAAAGGACAGATTACCGGCCCAAGAAGATAGTCTCAATGAAGTGGAGCAGATAAGCCTGTAGGATATCAGCTCAACACGAAATGCTGAATTGTACATGCAGAAGAGGTTTTGAGTTAAAGGATTTGTTAAGCCCAAAGGACACACCCTGGAAAGACATTTCCTGCCACTGAGTAGATTAACAAACTGCTTGGTGGATTTTATACATTGATTTCAAGAGAGCAGAAAGCATAAGGTCCAGAAATAGTTTAGTCTATGCTTTGCTTTCTAAAATACTTTTCAAGAAGCAAAGATAAACATAAATTTTCAGAGAAGTGTAAGATATCCAAGGTATTCCAAACACAAAGTGAATATTCATTAAAACTCTCATAAATTCTCAGAGAGTCTTTCCAGAAGTTCTCAGTTCTTCTTTACTATAGAGATTGAAACCAGCAAATAGTTATTCCCTGGAGTTCTTCAGTACTCATAGTACCTCTGAAAACTGTGTTTCCTCTACAAGTACTGAGTAAAGAGTCAAAAATGTTAAGTTCTAATGTAATTTTAAGTTTTAATGCATCTTCCAAGCTTTGAACTGTCATTTTTGACTTTGATACTAGGTCTTCTTAGAAAGAGGTTTGGGAGAATGGAGAGGGGGAGGGAGCGAGATCAGCATCCTAAGCAGCAAAGGAAAAAGTCTCTTCAAAAATATTTTTTCAGAATAATAATTTTTATTCTCCTTTGCTAGCAGGGCTGACACAGAGCTACTGAAGGAGCAGGAAAGTGTCACTCCTTCCCCAGGCTATAGAAATAATGAGAACTCCAGTAAGTGTTCCGATAAAGCTGAAGGAAACAGACCTTTGCTTGGCCGTGTCATGCCTTTGACACATATCAAGGGATATGACAATTATCCTAAAACAAGAAAATTCCTGCAATTATGAAACCCAAACTTAAGCACAGCACAGCTCCTTTCCCTTTTGGGAATCTCTGTGAAGACAGTAAGCAAAAGAGAAAGAAAGGACTTCTGGAGATGACATCTTTTCCATCCCAGATGTTTCTTTGAAAGGCATAGTGTACATTTCATCTCACTTGTTTTAAGTTTATAAGAATAAGAGAAAAATTGGGGTATCATTCCCCAAAGGTTTCTCTGAATTTCTCAGTTGGGTAGAGAAAGACAGATTTTTAATTCCCCTCTGCCCCCATTCTAAGGAAATCACTTGAGTTCTTTTTCTATGCAAGACAGCATCTGAAGAACTTGGAAGTCAACTGACAGGATATCTTACAGTAATTCATCCATAGCAGACTCTTGTATAATCACCAGATGAAAAGCAATACAATGGTATATTTGAGGTAGGAAACCACGCTACAGTACAGCAGCAACTTACTGATTTTCTAACAATGAATTTCCATCTTAGCTTGTTATACAGTTGGGGGTGGGAGAGAATCTGTCATCATGGTAACTATCTTGATTAGGATCACAGCATAACTGAGGTTGGAAGAGAGCTCAGGAAGTCTTAAAGTCCAACCTCCTGATCAGACCAGGGTCAGCCATGAGATCAGATAGGTTGCTCAGGACTTGATCCAGTCAGGTCTTGAAACCCTCTGAGGCTAGAGACTGCTCCAAGAAACTGCTCCACTGCATCACTGTCCCCAAGGGGAAAAAAAGTTTCTCCTTATATCCAGCTTGGACTGCTTTATTTCAGCTTCTGCCTGTTGTCTCTCATCCTCCCACAGTGTACCACTGTGAAGAGCTTGGCTCCAAACAATTGTAGCTGTATTTTACATATGTCCTCAACTGCACAGAATTTAGATCAATTCCTGCTTTCTAAACAAGGATTAATACAAGTCATAAATAATACAAGCAAGAACAACCCACCAAGTCCTTAAAAAAAAAATACTTTTAGAACAATTCTTGAAATCAGCTGTTTGGCTGGTAGAAGACCAGCCATACATCTGCTATGAAGAAGCCAGCCTCCTTTCCTGTGTCGCCATTGTCACGCTCCCAGGGTATCAAGGCAGCATGCATAAAGCATAATTCTGAAATATTTACAAAGATTATAGCTACACAGGCTATGGAGAATGAATGATTAATGCTAGAAGACAGTATTACTGAATAGAAAATCAGGGTAGAAGTGGCAAAAGTCCCTTTTAGGCCACACTGCAACTTTCTGAGCAGTCCGTTTCAGCACAACCCTAGCAGCTTTTTATATGCTTCCTCCATCTCTAGCTGGCATTAGCTCAGACCTCTACAAACAATATTTTCCTGTAGTCAGGTGAATTATTTGGTTTACTGCTTCCATTATCATGCAGTTAGGCAGCAAGATATCAGGCTGCTGATTTCCGCCAGGGCACTGGAGGGGCCAGGGCCTGTCCCACCGCCGCTGCCAGGAGCAGGGTGACAGGGGAGGACAGAGGGGGCAGCCCCAGCCCCGGCCACTTGGCACCTCCCCGGGCATGGGGACAGGCTGAGATGTGGGCCCGGCCCGGCCGCTCCTGGGCCACGGGCAGGGTCGGGGGAAGCCCTGGGCAGCCGGGCAAGGGCAGTTGGGCCCATAGGTATCCTCAGGGCCCTGATTGTTTCCCAATATCACTTTTATATGTTACAATTCACAGTTTGTAGAATTCTAAGTTTTCGCTCCTAGCTGCTCATTTTGATTTCAAACTGTCGCTGGTGCGGAAACAGATAATCTGGCCACACTTAGAATCATAGAATCGTTTAGGTTGGAAAAGACCTTTAAGATTATCAAGTCCAACCATTAACCCAGCACTGCCAAGTCCATCACTAAACCATGTCCCTGAGCATCACATCTGCATGTCTTTTAAATACCTCCAGGGATGGTGACTCCAACACTTCCCTGGGCAGCCTGGTCCAGTGCTTGACGACCCTTTCAGTGAAGAAATTTTTCCTAATACCCAATCTAAACCTCCCCTGGCACAACTTGAGGCCGTTTTCTCTTGTTCTATCGCTTATTACCTAGGAAAAAGAAACCGACACCCACCTCACTACAACCTCCTTTCAAGTAGTTGTAGAGAGCGATGAGGTCTCCCCTCAGCCTCCTTTTCTCCAGGCTATACAACCCCAGTTCCCTCAGCTGCTCCCCACCAGACTTGTGCTCTAGACCCTTCACCGTCTTGCAATGTTAGTTTTCCCCTGTGGTTGAATCAATTCACTGAGTCTGTTCTAATATTTTTTCCTCAGAGAAAAGAAACCTGCCATGTTTTCTGCTTGTGGTCAGGTCTGATAAAATAGCACAGAGCATGCAAGAAAACACAGAGAGACTTCAGAGGTGCTCAAAACTACAGAAGAGCAAGAAAGCTTTAGGCAATATCAAGACCGTAAAAAAATTGATCATGCCGGTCAAGAGCAGCCAAACAAAATTAATGACTCCCTTTCCTTCCAGCACCAATAATTTGGAATGTATGCAGGCTCTAGTCCCTTGGGTCCCTGGATGCACATTGTTCTCAGAAACATCCCTGAAGCTCCCACAGGAATAAGGAGTCAGGGGACAGGCATATGTTGCAAAGGTAAACTAGGCTTTCATCAGAAAACTGGAGAAGAAGAGTCTGGGGAAGTCTGTACAGTTCTGTCTAGTAACAATCTGTACTCACTTTCAGTAATAAGAAATATGAAAGCTATGCAAGGCAGGATTTATTCTAAAAACCATGAGCTCATGTTGATCGCTAAACCTGACCACAGCCACCAGTGAGACAGCTGTAGAAATATCCGAAACATATGATCTTGTTTAGCCGCAAATTAAGAGCATCAATGTAAGAATTCCTAGGTGAAGTTTCATTGCCTAAGTTACATCAGGAAATCAAAATGAGCCACAATATTGCCTTTATACCTACAAAAATCCAGCTATGTTTAGTTATTATAAATAACATTAATTCTATAGCAGTAACTTTAAAACTTGCTTGTCTTTGCTAAAAGATGTAGCATAGTTTAAAACCAATAATCATGCAATACAGTACCTGAGCCTTCAAATAAAACGCAAGGTAAGCCTGCATGTGATTGAAGAAAATATATTGTCATCTAGTAAACTAAGTGCCCTAAAATAATTGTGTGGTATGAGCCCAGGCTCACTAGCGAGTATTCAAAACTGATTCTCTCTCTGATCAAATTATGGAGCTTTTCAATAATGATTTTATGACTTCCATTACATTAAATGCCACCATGCCTTTATCAACAAGAAAAATGGCACTGCAGTTCCAAGTGTTAGAGCACCACGTACAAAATCTGTCAGCTACCACTTCTGAATGAAAAGTGCACTACTAGTGTTTATGCTTTTCTAAATGCAGAAATAAATTGAGGTTACTGGTTTATAAGTAGATAATGAAAAGGTTGACTTTAGGCATCAGGGAGGCATTCAGGACTCTCCATCTCACATCCCTGAGGGTACAATACAGCACAGGCCTGTTCCTAACATGTAGCGTCCTACTGGATTAATACCCTGAGGCTAAGAACACAAATTACCCCACATAACACCTTGCTATACATGGCAGTAGCCTTTTTAAGTAGCCTGGGCCAAATTCTTGGCCACATCTTTGATGACAGATGTAGCCTGAATAGGAACAGACATTCTGATGCCCGACACTGCTTGTAAGCAATACAACAGATTTAACCACCACCCATGCATTCATCAAAAGCCTGTATCTAAGTGACAGTTTGTACACTCAGCTCCAGATTAAACCTACTCTTAAAATAAGATAAAAATATGCCTGAATCTTTTAACCAAACTACTGTGTCTGTTTAAGCATGTGTAAAACAGGAGCAATGGTAATGATATGCTTGTAAGATAAGCAATGACTGCAGAACATTTCAACATCCTTTGATACTGCTATACAAGATGATATCATTTCTATTGTCAGCCTGGTATACTTGAAGCTCTCTAAAAATTATATACAGCTCTGAAATGAAAGAAACAGACTAAAATCAGCTAAAGGACAAAAGCAAAGATCTGAAAGCACTTACAGGCAAGGAGCTGAATAAACTAGATTTTTAGCTGCAAAGACTGTTTGACATTGAGCCTAAAAGTGAGAATTGTCAGTCTTGCCCCTATTGGCAAAATGAGCTTAGGATTTCATCTCAGAGAACACTAACAAAACCCCTCAAGATGGCAGAAAATAATTTAAGTAGTTGATTTTGGAAGCACAACTTCTAGCATCGAACTTTTCAAGCAGATTTTGATGGTGTGAATAGGGCACCCAGAATTATGACAACTTTAACTATGACAAACAGATTCTTGACTAGAATCCAAAAAAAGTCCTTAAGATAAGGGCTACAGTTTTGGCATGTTTCATTTAAGGGATCTGAACTTCTTTGTGTAAAGAGCATTGAGATTTTATATTGTCCTGAAATATTCCCAAGTAGACCTATGTAAATAATTTTTCCAGTGATGAGCCAAACAGAACAGCAACAACAAATTAACTCAAAATTAAATATTTTACTTGATCTGAAACACCTTTCTTTTTAAAATAATAAATGTTAAGTCTTCAGTTTCAGCCCATTTCAAAAAGCAAACAACATTTTAAACAAAACAAAACAAAAAAACATTGCAAAGCTTTGTTTGCAAAGATAACTGTTCTGTTTTAAAACTGTTTCCTGAACTAGGTAGTAAATAAAAGTTTTGGTCTATTTTTCCCCTTAGCAAATAAACAAGAAAGTTTACAGACAAGGTCCTTGGGAATATCTGTGTCTGCATCAAAGCTGGAACATGTTATGATTGTCTACATCTTACCACTTTAACCAGAACTGGATGGTTAAAACTTCACCCTATGCGTTCTTTCCTTGTTATTATTCCAACAGAAGGAATTTTAATGGATAGAAGAACATCTGCCAGCTGCAGATCTTAACATTTGTTTTTTCATGAAGACAGACTAATAGGGAGACCTCAGCCAACATTTTGCCAAAACAGGATTTTTCATCTCAAACAAACATACACCCACCAGATTTCTGGGGAGACTCGGGGGAGAGGCGCCTGGAGAGCAGTCTTCTTTCATCTTTCTTTTTTTTTTTCCCCCCCTTCCTATCCCTGATGCCTTATTCCAGAAAGGCAGGATCTAGAAAACCCATCTCCTACATTTTTTGATTCCCATTTCAACTTAGAACTAAGCCCCACATGATCGTTTGTACATGATAGTTTTTACATATAGTTTTTAAGTAAGAAGAGCCCCTACTCCATGCCAGTGGTACTACTTTGAACATGGGGATGCCACAAGGGCTAGGGCCAGGCAGTCAGCGTCACTTTTGTCTGCCCTGAAATGCTGCTTTAGGCTGGGCACCCTGAGCCACATAACTATGCTTTGTCATCATAAGGAAAAGGATGAAACACTATGTAATCTTGCCCTCTTCTGTGGTACAGAAAAATTTGTTTTCCTCTTCTCCACGACGTCTTAAATCCCTCTAATGTGGTACAACTGAGGCAGCTGTTTCTTCCATGCCTCCCTGCAGAGGTGGATGGATGCCTGGGGACACAATGGGGCGTAGACTAATTTGAGTGGATGGACTCCCATTTGGCCAAAAATAGATGCAACCAGATTTTAAATATAACCAAGAAAATAAACAGTAACAGCATCTCTCAACACCTGTTAGGATTTTTTAAATCCTAAGTAAAAGACATACGATATCTTGAATCTCAGGTCTATTTAATTCCAAAAGGAGTTGAAATAAAATTACTTCTAATGTCATATGTTTTACTGTTTATGAATTTACAGGTGCTTCTTACAGGTATTGCAAAGAACTGATTAATGCTTTCCAAGTGCCACAGGGATGGTACAGGTAACCTGGTTTTGAGAGAGAATGTCCAATATCTTATTCCTGCACAGTACATTCTATCTTAAGGTATAAAAATGCTTTAACTTGTTACATCTCTGCCAAGCACTATTACCTCTTTTCTGAATGTAAATTGAGGAATAAAACACTGAAATCACTTCAGCAAAGGCATGCATAGTAATTCAGTAGAAGAGTTTGGAGTCATGGTTTCCAGGTGTCCCATGACAATCCTTCTGTCACAAACCAGATTTATTTTTTTATTTAGAAAAACAGAGAGCAGTAGCACATTTTCATTGAGGAACAGACGCCAATAATTTTTGTACATGCTGTTTAAACACTCACAGCATCAGTTGCACTGTAATAACGTATTTCTTGTTTATTAAGGCAGAGGCATGTGAAGTAATGAAAGGCATAAAATCATTATTGAAAAGCT
>VZTV01114713.1:0-46339 GCA_013400875.1 Anhinga rufa | reverse complement strand
CCGCCCCTCCGGGGTGGTGAATGAGGCAGGGGTGTCATGGGGGGCTCGGTGAAGGCGAGGGGGTGCCGGTAGCGTGGCACCGGGTTAAGGATCAGGCAGGCAGCGCCCCGCCGTGAGCTCGGCTGTCCCTTCCTGGCGAGGGCGAGCTGCGAAGGCGTGAAGGAATCAAAAGTGTTACGGCGCGGGAATTTGAAAATAAAGGTCTTCTGATTCGTGGTTGGGAGCCGCTAGTTGGCGTTTGCTAGTAAATGTTGATGTTTTTACTTTATTGAGATGGCTGCATTAAATGAAGCCGCCAGGCTGTTGCTAATCTCCTGAGAGTCACTGAATCACAGGGTGGCTTTGGCTTTGGTCATCGCCTGGTCCCACCTGCTGCGCAAAGCTGCGCTGGTTAGGGTTGCTCAGGGTTGTGTGCAGCTGAGCTTGGGCACCTCCAAGGAAAGAGACCCCATAGCCTTCCCAGGCACTGGTCCCAGGGATTGATAGCCCTCGTGGTGAAAAATAGTTCTGTGATAACTAATTAGCACTTCTGTTCTTGCAGTATGTCTCTGTCCTCTTACTTCACTTGTCCAGGAAAAGTGTCTGTGTTTTCTCTCTACCCGCCCACTAGGTACTTGAAGACAGCAATAAAGTCACCTGCTTGCCTTCTCTTTGTAAGACGGAATTGCGATGGCTCTTTCAGCCTCTCCTGGCATGTGCTCCCAGGCCTGCTGCCATGCTGCCGCCCTGCTGGGCTTGCTCCAGTCCTTGCATCGGGGAGCCCGCAGCTGGACAGAGCACACCAGAGCAGTCTCATAAATGTCAAGTGGAAGGAAATGATCACGTGTGCCCATATGACACAGAAGCTCAGTTTGTGGCAAAGTGCACAAAACTTTGGTAGCAATAATTAAAGCTAGATAGAAACAAATATGTTAGTGTTACAAATATGGGCGTTACAGAATTCTTTTGTCCGCCAGAACAAAACTGAGAATTTTCTATGCACATACTGATAAATTTAATTAAAACTAGTGTGTGGTTAGGATACACCTGCAGCTAGGTATGCTACATACCAAGTTCCCAGTGCAAACGTAATGCATTATGTTCCGAGCAGTAGCTTGATGTAGTCAAGTAGAAATGTAGCCCAGCTAGATTAAGAACTGGAAGTAAGCACAAGCCTTCTGTACCTCATCGCTGCTGTACTATTATCTATTCTGGAAAATCTTTTTTTACTATATCGGAAAAGTAGAGGAAGCATCACTGACTCGGTTTTATTTTTAATAAAGAAGCAGTCAAAAATGTTTCTGACCTAGATTACTGATAATTATTTAATGCTTGTGAAATCCATATTGCTTAATGGCCTGTGGTGGATATGGTGGTTTGAGTTACCTCCTCGTTTTCTATTTGGCATCTGAATTTGCCCAACAGGAAGCCAGTTAGGGTCATGTAGCCTAATTTTGAGGCATAACAGGTGCATTAGGTGAAAGGGCACTAGGTTTTCTAGTCAGTCCCCTTTGAAACAGCTGTGCTGACAGGCTACATGTTACACAACAAAACTCTGTTAGTTGAATGGGGAGTGTATATTTAACAGGTATGTATATCAAACAGCCGGAAGCAGTTTATAGAAAATACCTTTTCTGCATTGGTTCACATGGGTGTGGCTTGACATTGCTGTCGCTGTCATAAGTATTTTTATTCTGATGATCCCATCATGTCTTTGGATGGAAAAACTTAACTAAAGCATCTTTTGCTATGTACAGTGCATTGAGAATGCCAGTGTTGCTGAGAGGAGAAGGGTTGTTTTTCATAATCTTTGGTTTTATATCTCACATGATTTTTTGTCAGTCATGGCAGCAGTGGCCTCGCAGCGTTCAGCCAGTGTTTGTCATCACATAATACTCAGACTTAGCCCTTCCTTTTGTAAATGTTTATTATCCCTGAACAACCACAATCTTGCTTTACCAGTATTGAAGGTTTTCTGTGCCAAAACATATGTGATTGTAACTTGAACAGCTCTTTCTCTGCAATTGTATGGAGCCTAATTAGCACACTTTAGCTTATTCTGCAAGTGTTTTAATCTTCTAACTGTGTGGCAGTCTTACTTGTTGTCAGCCTTATTTCTGAACTCCTAAATGATTTTGAATGCCTCATTCAACCCATTCACAATTCATTGATCTGTTAGCATGCCTAACAAATTGTGGCATGCTGACACTGGATTTTTTTGGTAATACTTCTGAATTTTATGTTGCTTATGCTTCCTACATATGTGGTAGATAAGCACTCTACAGTATTAAATTGAAGTGCAACCCAGGCTTGAGACTTTACAATCTAGTGAATGTGTGTGTTTTATCCCTATTGTTAAAAGCTGCTTGTTGGACTGACAGGGATAGCTTTACTAATGCAAATGTAAGAACTAATTCCTTTCATTGTAAGGTGTAATACATATATAAGCCAGGGTGTTGTTCAGGTTAAATAACGGCAGGCAAGTCAACAATGCTGGGATTCATTCTTTTTATTAATTTCTGTTGCTGTCTGCCAACAGTATATGGGTTTCTACAGACCATGATGAAATTGAGAAGGTTGCAAAGCAGTTTGGCGCTCAAGTTCATCGCAGAAGCCCTGAAGTATCTCAAGACTCCTCAACTTCTCTAGAAGCTATCAGAGAGTTTCTTAATCATCATCATGGTAAATCAGTAATGAAATATGCTGAGCTTTTATGTTGTAACCCCAGAGGGATGATGCACTTATGTAGAAAAATAAGTAAAGCCACTTATTATTCAGAAAAATAAGTAAAGCTTTTAGTAAATGAAAGCTAGAAAGATTCTCCTTTTTTTTTGTGGCATCTACTCATACCACACTTTGCAGTTGTGTGTATTAAAAATATTCATTTGTTTCATAAATGTTTGTTTGTTTTTCTTTTTTAGAAGTCGATATTGTAGGAAATATCCAAGCAACATCTCCCTGTTTACATCCCAGTGATCTTATAAAAGTGGCAGATCTGATCCAGAAGGAGGGGTTTGATTCTGTCTTCTCTGTTGTGAGACGGCATCAATTTAGATGGAGCGAGGTAAAAAAAGGAGGTAATATTTAGCTGTTTCTGGTTACAGTTATACTTAATAACAATTTTTTTCAAAGGGTTTATTTTCACACCCATGGTATTTATATTAGCAGGTGATATCAGCAGGGGCTGAGTTCTTGAGCAGAAGTGAGAGATGGCTAAGAAATTCCTTTTCAGTAGGGCTGTTTTGATATTACTGGTCATTGCTCAGCGTTTCTGTAATTGTTTTGTAGAAGTGGTAAGGTACTGAAAATTAAAATGCTATTAACTTGTCTAGGCTCCAAGTATAGCTCCCAAAAGCTTTACCTGTTAACTTCTGCTTGGCAGGTATTCATGTATATATAGACATGATGCTGAGGTCCTGTCTTACCTAGGAAAGTGTTTGTTCTTACTATGCAGTAGCTAACAAGTGACAAATAATGTGAGGTAGAGTCTTAGTGAAGATGAGGTGGCAAGCTCTTAGCCTGGAGATTTACTGTTTGTTTCAGCCTGCTGATTTGGCTGTTGACTTATGTCAAATTGCAAACTGCCTTTGAGTCATCAGGGCTGAACTCATGTTAGTTAGCTCATACAGAAGAGTATGACTCTTTTTCCCCGAGAAAATATGCCCCTCAGCTACAGCTGCCAAGATGACTAAAGATTGAACTCTACTTACAAATACAATTGTACCTTGTTGTAGCTGTAAAGTGTACTTGTAGAAAGAAGTATTCCACACATTATCTCTGTTGTTTTCGTTTCTGTGATTAAAGCAGAAATGTTTGCCTCTTTTTCTTAAAATGCTTAGAAGAAATACTGCCACATTGTTCTTTCTATTTTTAGAAAATGAATGTGCTACTCAGACATTGCAATTATTCTGTTGAGATGAAAAAAAATTAATCTGAAGCATTTTATGAGTTTACAAAGCATCGTGCTGTAAAAAGAGCACGTGAAATAAATGAAGCTTGATATTAGAAATAAGTTGGAATAAAAGTCAGGCCTTTGTTTAGAGTAAACAGATAACTTGAACACTCTCATTGTTCCTCAGTTTCTTCATAAAGTATAAGAGAAGTATTGAAATTGTGGATGGCATTTTAGGGTTATGTGGATTGCACTTTAGGCAGCCAAGTGAAAGTCTACTCCGCATCTTGAGATGCTAGAGTGGACATCTGTGAAAGAGTAAATCTCATTTGGATGTACTGTGTGGCTTTCTGAAGTGATTGTGTGCCACCTAGTCTCTATAGGTAGATTATTAAAATTAAAAAAGCCTCAAGACCTACCTAAAAGTACAAATAATTCTTTAGTATAAAATGGCATCTAAAGTATTTTAATGTGGTGAGAATAGTCATTCAGTTGCAAGGAGAACAAGGAACACATTGTGCAAGCGTTAGCAGCTTAAGGGTAAAAGCAAATGGCCTTTCAGGAGTGTGGTGGCTCAGGAGACAGTGAATCACAGGAGCATTATACAGTTTAGTATTGTACTCTTCTTTTTTTTCCTTCTGTTTTTTCCCAGATGGCTTTTAATTACTGATTATGTTAAAAGAATTTTATATCTTTTCCTGTGTATTTCTGTTGTTCCTTCTACATAAAGGTTTAATATTGATGCACCCTGAAAGAGAAAGGGGTTTCTGACTAGAAATGTTTGCTTCATTGAGCACAAAGCTCTAGTGTATTTATGAAATACAAGTTGTGTGTTTATACTAAAGCTTCAAGGTGTTTTGGGTGTTTGAGAATGCCCTCTAGCTTTTTCATAGTTACTGGATCATGAGACCTGGTGAATTTTAGCTTATTCGTGCATGTGAATTTGGGTGGCATAAGGACAGAAGTGTCTGGTCTCTGGTTCAGTTTCTGCTGCGTGCACTTCTGGCATTGATAACAATATGGGAACTTATGGGATCATGTTTGTTCAAAGACACTTGTTTGTTTATTTGTGGACACTCTTTAAAACACTTATGAAAAAGTTAATGTAATGTGTATCCTTAAATAGGAAGTATACTGGGGAAGTGGCAAGATGTTTTCACAGGCAAAATTTCTTATTTGCTCTTTTTTCACCTTACAGATTTCAGAGGTTGGTTCTCTCAGCTCTCTGAGTTCATTCAGGGCATTCCTGGTTTTAGGTGTAGGTAGTTGAATGGGTTTTTTGTGTTTACCCTCACTGCTAGTTAAACCTCTTTCCTATTGTGCTCTGGAGATGGAGTACAGAAAGGATATATTATTTCTTTTGCATTGGCAAGAATGGTCCAGAAGAATGTCTCCCGTGCTCCAAGGTAACCAGTTTTGGAGCTGATGACCTCTCAGGTTTAATTTTTGGTTTATTTTGGCTTTTTTTGTTTTGTGGTTTGTGTGGTTTTGGGCTTTTTTCCCAAGTTGGAATGAAAAATTTTGTTTTCCTGTGCTAGAAATGAAGGGCAGTCCTCCAGTTTGTTGTCCGCAGTTCTGGGAAAGAGCAATTCAAAGACTTTTTTTTTTTTTAATAAAGCTAAGCAACGTGCGGGAATAACAAAAGAAGTTGGTGACTGAATTGTGTCCTTGATTTTTCAACAAAAAGCTATTTAAAGAAAGTTAAGTGACTTCGAACAGGGATTCTGGAAGACTTATTTTGTCATTTTTCTCTGTTAACAGAAAACAAAACCACAGAGCCCCAAAACCTGAATCCAGCGAAACGGTACCGGAGGCAAGATTGGCCTGGGGAGCTGTATGAAAATGGCTCCTTTTATTTTGCCAAGAGACATTTGATTGAGAAAGGCTACTTGCAGGTTAGTGCTTCTGTTTTTCATGCTCTTTAGAATAATACGTCTTTTACTCTTGTTATAGAGGGTTCTGAATTCAATAATATATTTCTATTTCCGATGCAGTCAGTATGAAGTAACAGCACTTTCACTTCAGGACAGTTTGCTTATTATATGTACCTTAACAGGGCTAGCTGTAGCTAGGGCAGTTCCAGTAACAGCATCATTGAGCATTATATAGCTATAAGCCTAGAGCAACGCAATACTGAGTTTCACATCAGTTCACCCAGAGGTAAATACATATCTTATAATTCATTTTAGTGTTACTAAGGTTGTGAAACTGACCTTTCTGCAGTGTCATGGGCTTCTCGTATAATCTGTAAACTTGTATTCTTGGCCAGTTTAGTCTTATGCCAGTTTTGTACTCGAACTTAAACAGTCTCTCTCCCTTTCCTGGTGTTTACGTCCCAGTGGAGTAATGCAGAACAAATATATTTACTTCAGCTTTCATTTTGTTTGTCTACAAGTATAGTCTCTTACTTTTCTCATGCGAGACAAGTTCTCCATCTTACAGATCGTTCCCAGTATTTGTCAACAGAACTGAAAAAAAGTCCAGTGTAGATATTTCCATATTTCTTACAGGAGTACCTTACTAGGTATGTCAGGAATACCAGGTTCTCATTTCTCTTTTTCCCAGATACCTCACTAATGCTTTAGGTCTATAGTTTGCACAGACCCGTGCAGTGTCAGCTGGTGCTGTGTAGACTTGCAAGCATTGATCTGGATAGTACAGTTGTGCTGAATTCTATATATTATAAAGGTTGGGCCCTTTGAGGATCAGGGCTTGTAGTTTGTTTGTTTTTAATTACATTGGGGTGTGGCAGATATTTTTTCAATTGAAATTAAGTCTGTATAAATAACAATCAAAAAACAAGCATACTCTTACTAAGTAAATGCTAAAGGTATTACTATTTTACTTTATTAAAAGACCTAGTGAAATTAGTGTGACGTGATGACTATGATGCATAACATATTTCTTGCATGCTTTCTCTAGTTGTAAAATGAAATTACTTATTAACCATTGCCTATAGAAAGTTGTTCCAAATGCTTGGATCTGCGTCACTGACAAAACATCATTATTGATAGTTCACTTGTATTTAAGCTACTGTGACCACTGTGAAACCAGCTACTTAACTTTCATTACATGGTACTGAATTGTACACTTTTGCATTTATATTAACCCAAGCAGAAAATTTTAATGGGTTCTATTTTTTTAGGGTGGTAAAATGGCCTACTATGAAATGCGTGCAGAGCACAGTGTCGATATCGATATAGACATTGATTGGCCTATTGCAGAGCAGAGAGTATTGAGGTAAAAGCATTTTTTATTCCTTTATTTCTTTGATATTGCTCATTGTTTCAAAATATGGTCATGTGAATTCATAATGTATGTAATGTAATCAAGATCAGAGATAATTGGACAACTTTATTTCCACCCATCATTTTTTCCTGTCTCTGTTGAAATCATCTGAATTACTTTTGCTATGTGGTTTGGGTTTTGTTGTTTTGTTTGTTTGTTTTGTTTTACTTTGCTTTGTTGGGTTTTTTTTGAAGTTCAGCTTGGGGAAAAGTGTAAGCCCCAATATACCATAGCAATGTGTTAGCTTCACTCTGGCTTTTCCAGCTGAGTTGTCCTAGGCTTCCACGGTCTGGATCACATTTACTGATGCACATGACTGAGAGCGTTCATGTAGAAGGCATGAGCTGATTCCATCTTGCCAGCTGCCTTTTCTCTGCAGCCACTCTGCACCTCTCTAAGGAAATAATGGGTGGAAATGCAATATATTTTCTGTGCCTTTTTAATTCTTTACTCCATTTTGGTTTTGCTAAGTAAAAAGTGAATGCTACAAAACATAATCTCTTATGCTAAGGAAATAAATCTCATCCTAATTTTTAAATGGAGAACATGACTGAGCTGTCTTTTGGATCATTCTGGTTTTTTCTTTGTAGAGGGAGAATATAGTTGGAGAGTGAAGATGATGAGAAAAGACATTAGAAAAAAAATTTCAAAGCTGATTCTTCTATTTGAAGATCACAATTGTATTTGAAATATTTGGTTTTGGAGTGTGCAAAAAACTTCCATCCTAAAAAGATAACTTCTTTGTCTAGCTTTGGATATTTCGGCAAAGAGCCATTAAAAGAGGTGAAGCTATTGGCTTGCAGTATTGATGGATGCCTGACAAATGGTCGCATTTATGTGACAGAAGACCAGAAGGAAATGGTCTCCTACGATTATAGAGATATTGTTGGTATCGATCTATTAAAGAAAAGAGGAATCCAGGTAAGTGTTATTCTGAAGTGTGAGGTTTCATTTCTGATGTAACCTGAACATTAAAAGATTCTAAAACCCTGCAGCATGTAAGTTGAAGTTTCTTCAGAGTACATGTGATCAAGGAGCATAATACATTGGTTCAGGATTGGGACAAATGTTCTCAGATCTCTTAGAGGAAAGTAAGTGTTTTGAGAAAGTCCTCAATCTCATTCACAGTAGCTATAGCATCTTTCTCTTTTTTTGTCCTGGAAAAATGTGGGAAAAATTTTTATGGTGTTTTGCTAGCACCAATCATAGTGTTCTGTGTAGTCAAGACACTCAATAACTAGAAGTCAGCTTTACCAAGCAGGGATGTGTTGTTACCTCTTGGCTGTAGAAGACGAAGAAATACCCAGGCAAATTACTTGGTTCGTCCTAGATCACCCGTGATTGTTGCAAAGAGGGGAAGTAAACCCCCCAAACACTTTTGTCTGTGTATTTGTTTTAACAATAACTCGTGCTTTGAAGTTGTAAGGATTCATTGTAAATGAAAAACTGAAACAACACAGATTGTAACATGGCTACTATTATTATTGATGATTATTACTGCTACTAAATTCTGCTCATCTGAATATTTGCTTGCATTTATGTAAAATTAGCCTCCTGGCTATTTTCTGTCTGTGCTGCTGCCTTTCATATAGCTAGAAGAATTTTTGGGGGTAAGAACTAAGTGCAGATTTAGGCTGCCTTCAAAGAGCCTTATCTCAGCCCTGTTGCAGAGAGGGATAGGCGTGGGTAAGACAAAGGTAACTATACCCCAAGTAGTCTTCTCCAGATTAATTTTTGGACTCTCTATTGTAGGAAATTTTTATAACAGGTTAGACAAGACATTCATGACATACTTTGATGCAGCTGTTGCTGCCTTGAGGCAGTGAAATGGAGTAGATGGTTCTTCAAAACTCCCTCAGCTTTATTTTCTGTGAGGCAAAAGGGAAGGAACGTTGCAGTCGTTTTGTTGCCTGTGGGAGCCCATTTCCATACTTGCTGTTACTTGGAATCTTTCATTAAAAACCTCCTGGTCTTTGTGCTGCACTTTATGTATTTCTAGTGTATGTTGCTGATGTACTCTTGCTTTGTGCACCGCTCCTGTTCGTTCTGTACTTAAAATCAGTGCCAAGTATTTGCTAGTATTTAAAAGCAATTAAGGAAGATAAGCTTGTCCAGAGCTTGGACAGAAAACTTGAAGGGATTGTGTCTCGGATTTTTAGAAATCCTGCTGCAATAATCTGTTTTTAGCCTACCTTGTACATAATTTGTGAAATTTCGAATTTGGAATGAACTTTTGGAGACTAATGTGCTGTGCTCCTTCAGCCTGTTAAGTATTCTGTTGATGCTCTGAAGTCCTACTGTAAATAAAATTATGTTATTAGGTAGAGTCACAGAAAATATATTCTACTTCTACAACTATTACAGAAATCTTCCTTGGGAATTCTCTTATTCCCTGCTGTGGCTTAATTAGGTGATATTGCGCTAGACAGCATGCCACTGTACTTTGATATTCAGTATTTTATTTGGTACATGTTGCATTTTAAAAAGACAAATGTAAATTTCTTTTTTTGAACCTCAGGGAAGCCTACAGAATGGTGTTCCACTTTCCCAAAGCAACTTGAAGACTGTAATATGGTTTTGGATGCTAATCACTTCTACTCTGAGTTTTGATTGAAGAAACCAGTTATTCAATGCTTTTCTGGTATCTGAGAGAGCTTCTATGAGCAACACTTCTATTGTTTTTAATAAATCAACTTATATGTCTTATTTCTTTGTATGTAGAATTTACTGTAACTTGACTTTATTTTAATAGGTTCGACTCGTCTCTGAAAGAGATTGTTCAAAAACACTGTCAGCCATGCAGCTGGGATGTGTAGCAAAAGTTAGTGCAACAAATAAATTACAAGTCCTGGAGGACTGGCAAAAAGACATGGGTCTGAGCTGGAAAGAAGTCGCTTACTTAGGTCAGTTGGTTTTTTTTTTGTAGCAAAATTTCATATAGCATACACAAATACAAACTTTATAGTACTGCTCAGCTTCAAAACACTTTGCCCTTTGTTAATACCATAAGCGTAACGGGATTGATGTGCAAATTACAACATACAGTCACCAAAAGCAGGTACGTATTTTAAAGCTTGTTGGGGTACAATCTAAATATTAAAGGCATTGATGAATCAGTGTCTAATTTGGTAAGGGAATTCTTAGCTGTCTTTATAATGCGATTTAGGAAAGCTTTTGATATTACACAAACATACAGTTACAGCTCACAATTTTGAACTGATTCTAGTTCATTTCAGATGGATATTATATAGATTATATTCTGAAATGGAAACAAGAAATGGACAGAATTAAAACTGAAAGCCATGTGATTCTGTACAAAACTATATTTCAGTGACAGCTTAAGTGTATAGTCCTGCAAATGCTCATCGAGTTGCTCAAATAATTTTACTACTCTTAAAAGTACTATTCTCTTGCTGAAGATTGCGTAGTGTGATTAGCGTTTACATGTATCACTAAGATTTTTCCAAGAACTGACTCACATATGCAAAGTGCTGCTGAGATGAAAATTGTGGCAGGAATACAAATTTTAAGACAGATTGATACGTACACCGAAAAATAATTTGCTCAGTTTTCACCCCGTGATACATTTTTGCCTCGTCTGTTATCTTTCTCAATAGGAAATGAAGAGTCTGATGTGGAATGCCTAAAGAAAGCTGGCATGAGTGGTGTGCCTGCTGATGCTTGTGCAGTTGCTCAGAAGGCTGCTGGTTATATGTGTAAAAGCAATGGTGGCTGTGGAGCTGTCCGGGAGTTTGCAGAACACATATTCCTGTTGTTAGAAAAAGTGAACTCTGCAAGAAAGCAAATGGAAGAACTGAGTTCAGCAGGAAAGGAAACGGGAGGAAATGAGAACAGCAGGAGAGGAAATAAGGAACTAATGATAAAAGAGTAACACAGTTGGTCAATCCTGCTTTTCTTCTTTCCCCTTCCTCTCTCAGTAAGTCTGTATCCCAACGGATGGCTTAACTTTCAAGTTTTACATTGTAGTAAAGTTAAAAAAATATTTCCCTCTAATTAAAGATTCCACTTTGATTAAGTACTGATATTCATGATTGTATGCTGATAAGCATGATGATATTTGCAATTATTTTAAAAGCCATTTAAGTGCAATGGAAGGAATGCTGCAAAAGGTAGCGTCCTTTAAATATACTCTTAATCATTATACCTGTCCTACAGGAATGATGTGTCTTTATTTCATAAACCAAATATTTTTAGGGATCAGTGGTCTTGCATGACTTGAGGATTTGTAATTCAGACTTAAAAAAAAAAATTTCTGTCAGTTTTACTTGTTTTGCTTACAATTCCTCTATCAAATGTCAGTATGATGTAGTTGTGTGCTTGCTTTTTACAGAATTTGTCCCTAGTAAGAAGAGTTTTAGCATATACTGGAGAGGTCAGGTGTAAAATAAGTATCAAACTTCTTCCTACATTTTAAAAGACAAGTCAGTTACTGTAAAAACAGTTAATATTAGTATTAGTTAAGAAAAGCACTTAAGCATGTGTTGAATTTTAAGTTCATAAATAATTAAATGGCATTTGGAATGGTGCCTTTTATCATTGAATCTGTTCATATTGGGTTTTATTGAGGTGCTTAAATTAACATACCCAAATGCTTTGCCAAATTTGGAGTTAAATTAAATTTGGAGTTAATTTCCCATTAACTTTGAGATCTTTCCTTTGCAGAAACTTGGTTTCTTTCTTTGAAGGCTTTATTACAACCACTAAGGATTAAAAATAAAAAGATCTTTAATGTTTATTTTATGGAAGAGTGAAAATGCAGCTTAAAAAATCCCCAAAACATAGTTGTTGATTGTGAGTTTATATAAAATATATATTCAGACAATTTTTGGCATGTGAATTTAAAGCTGGTGTATATGTATGTTTGTATTTATGTACAATACAATTTTTAATGTGTCTTGATTTTTAAAGAACGCGGACATGTGTAAAAAGTTGTAGAACTGACACTAAAAATATGCATTAGTTTCCAATCCTAGTATTTATCAGTGAGTCAAGTTTAACCTTGGGTTATGGTAAAAAATAAAAAAATACCTGTGGTACACTGGCAGTTACTGCAGAGGTGAATGATAATGGCTTGTCTCTTTATTTTGCTTCTCTGCTAAATAGACACTCCCAGTATAATATCACCTGATTTATTGCCCTCTGTTGAGTAACTTTGTGCTTCCTTTTACAAAGCAAAACTTTAAACTGAAATTCTTTTACTGCTATCTACAGTAGCAAGGTTAACAGGTGAATAGTTTACTGTACTAATCAGCTCTAAGTTATCATTAAGTATTTCCTTTCATTGAGGTTTTAGGGTTGAGCACCAGATAAATCCCATGGACTTTGATAACAGGATAGCCACAGTTCGGACAGAACTATGGACTTTGGTATAGGTTGATGAATTATTTTAGTTGTATAGACTATGTGGTAAAGCTTCAGAAGTCCCGATTGGGTGAACAATATGTCACATAAAATCGGCCAAGTTTTTAGTTTTCTCCACCTTGTCATCATCAAGTAACTTGCTGACTTGGATTTCAAGAACGGTTTCCTGTAAATCGATAGCTTTAAACAAGGTGACCATGATGAATTTGATTCCCATTCCTTTTGTTAGAGAAAGCAAAAATATGAGTAAGTGCAGTTATAACATTACTATGGGTTGGCAATACTGTTTGTAGCTTACTGTTTGAATCAAGACCTCTTCTAACATTTCAGCTGCTTGCTGAATGTGCCGCATATACATTGGGTCTCTGATACATGTACAAATTTTGAGTAAAAATAAATGCTTGAAACAGTTCTGTATGAGTGTTGGTAATGGGCAGAAAGAAATGGTAGCTAATATGTAAGTGTTTTCACTTGACAGATTCTAGTTTAGCAAAAGGTGGTATAACCTTCACTGGACATATAGGAAGAATGTGAAGAAAAAAAGAGCAGCTCTAGAGACTGTTTACAAAACGCAGCCTGTTTGAGGGTATGGGAGTTACGTGATCCGCTGCCTGAAAGGTTCGGATTCATATTGCCCACACTGCAAGGGAAAGCCTGACTATAAACTAGAGCAGTACAAGGGATGTCTTAATTACTCGTCTTGATTTTTACAATTGTTCTTTGTAAAGCTCAATTTGTAAGCCTCAATCATGAAGGATTTAGGGGTCATGGAGGGGCAGAGATAGTGAAAATAACTCTTAAAGGGGAAATCCTGGGTGAGCTTCAAAAGTGTAGTATCTTTTGCCAATGTATGTTTTGGTACGTATCCTGGCACCATGCTTGCCTTTCATTAGAGGTGTGTAGTTCACTCAGACTAGATTTCAGTGGTCATTTTTGTTATAGTGGGCTAATTCTGGAAAAATCTGGTTTGGTCATATGAGCGCTTGTTTTTTTACTTTAAATTGCCTGGTATATTCCAAAAAATATCTTGGATAATGTGGGGTGTTTTGTCATATTTTTGTGAAACTGGAAAAGTAAACTATGTAATAATTTATAATAAGTTATTATGAAAAAAATACCTGATTGAAATTTGAAATAAAGTTTTCTTTAGTCTTTTGAGTAGAGAACAGTTATGGAGTGATTCATGATGAATTTGTTTACCATAAATCATACATTGCCAAGTTCATGTGCCACACGAATGGACAAATTTAATGCCCAAGTTAATCACATGCACACATAGTCAGTTACTGAAAACCTTCATCTTGGTCTGGTCTCGGGGGCAATTCTTGACTCTTTTGTGTGTGTGGCTGTACCCTCTTAAATAAACTTCTTCGCTTGCCTGGGTTCCATGTTTTCAAATAGCTGATTCCACAGCGCTGTATGCTTTGTGCCTGTGGTTGTGAAAAGTAGGATTAATCTCTCAGTTTTCTGAGCTGTCAAAGCCAGCCCAGTATTTCTATAGAAGGATAATCTTGTAAATCAAGCAGAACATATTTAGAATTATTTGGCAGGAGAGAATACCCATTTTGGTTAGGCCTTGAGATCTCTGCTGGTTTTGGCTGCTTGGTGGCTTTTTGCCGGGAGAGGGGAGGAGACAGTAACATACTGTCGTTGTGTTTGCTAACTTTGGCACAAGGGCTAGGGGTTAGCCCTCCACCTGCTTCTGCTCTATTAATTTATTTTTATCTGGTCTTTGTCCTTTTCAATATATGTTTTCTCTCCAGTTCTGTGCGATTTCCTGTGGGGTGATCCAGTGACCTTAGTTCATTTCAAATCAATATGAATTATATAAAACAGCCTTCTGAGGTCAGAGAGATGTTATAATACTTGGTGATTTCAAGTTCTTAATACTTTTAAACCTTGAGCACGCATTAGTTAACTAGCTTTTCCAGAGCCCGTGTAGGAGGGTTTTTTTAAAAGTTATGTTTTCTGTTAGTATTCTCTTAACACACTCTTTCCTGTTTCTAGAAATAACTCCAAATGAGTCTAATTACACCCAGCAGGACTAATTATCCTAAATGTCAGCATTAGAAAAGCAATAACAAGATAACGTCCAGTGGAAGAAAAACACACTATTACGCGTGAACCTGTTGCATAAATGATTTAGAAAATCTTGTCATTAATGCACGTCTGAAAAATCCTCGGTTGATCGGTTTGTTTCTCTCTCTTGTTCTCAGACAGGTTTGTCTATCCACGTTTCTGATCCTGATATGTTTATATATGTGGCTCTGGTTTAAAAAAACTTTCCCACTGCTAGAGCTACTGGAGGAAAGAAACATTTGGAGCAGTCACACGCTACAGCTGTCTCCCACACCTCTGCAGCATTACAGACCACTTCCCCTAAAAGGGTTGCCATTATTTTCTTTTTGCAGATGGAAGGATTTTTTAATCGTTTATAAAAAAAAAAAAAGTGGTAAAGGGAATGACTAATGCAGAGGCAATGATACCAAATTGTTCAGGTTAGTAATGAGCAGGGCTGATGAAACTGAATAGATAGATTAATATATATATTTAATAGCAAAACCAATCCTAATGCCATGTATAAAAATATTTCTTTCTACTGTGGGGAAAAGTGCACACAGAACTGTGTAAGAGTACGATGACATCAGCTGAATCGGCATCCATCAGTCGTAGATACTAGTGGTAAATTGCTTAGGAAGTTCTTGAACAAAATGTAATTGGAGGTTGGGAGAATATTCAGGAAAATATCCCGTGCTTGTCCTGTTTGTTCCCATACTCTTGCCGACAAGTTTCTGGGCTAAATCGGTGTATATCTGAGCTAGTATGGCTACTCTTGTATTAAAGTTGAATGCATAGGTAGTCTCTCCAGGGACGTAAACTTTTGACTAAGGCTGTAGTTGCACAACTTTGTATTGCCGGTACAGCCCACTTAAGTGTTTGACTACTTTTATTCTCCCATCTTTTTTTTCCTGGTTACATTTTGTCACAGCAACACAGTCTTAAGTTTGAAGGGGATCTGTCACCAGTGGATCCTTCTGATCAGTGATGCCCAACCGACGTGTTGCGATTGATTAGGTGAAGCCTAGTCTAAAAATCTTGAGAATGGGATGAAGTAATCTGATGTAGCTGTGTCGTGGTTTAGCCCCAGTCAGCAACTGAGCACCACGCAGCCGCTCGCTCACTCCCCCGGCCCCTGTGGGATGGGGGAGAGAATCGGGAGAGCAAAAGCAAGAAAACTCATGGGTTGAGATAAGAACAGTTTACTAACTAAAATAAAATAGTAATAATGGTAATGGTAATAACAATGATTATGATAATAATAATGATAATAAAAAGGAAAAGAACAAGAGAGAGGAACAAAGCCTGAAAAAAAGAGAAAAAAAAAACCCAACCCAAACGAAAAAAAAAAACAAAACCCACAAATGATGCAACAGCTCACCACCCACTGACCGACGCTGCCGGTTCCCGAGCCGCGATTGCTGCCTCCCCCAGCCAACTCCCCCCAGTTAATATACTGGGCATGACGTCATCTGATATGGAATATCCCTTTGGTCAGTTTGAATCAGCTCCCTTGGCTGTGCCCCCTCCCCTCCCGGCTCCTTGTGCGCCCAGCCAAGCATGGGAGGCTGGAAAAGTCCTTGACTAGTTCAGCACTACCCAGCGACAACCAAAACACCAGTGTGTTATCAGTATTATTCTCATACTAAGTCTAAAACAGCACTATACCAGCTAAAACCATGACAAGACGAATAAAAAACTCATAGATTCATTTGACTTAATGAACGTAATGATTTCCTGAGACTGGAGTGTGAATGCGTGTTTTGGGTAGCGGTTCCGATGACTTGTAAACAAGCCCTAGTCCTGACTCGCCACATCAGTATATCAACATCCTTGTGTCTTTGTGCACTTTTGCTGTAAAACAACTATGGGCTGTCTTTAAGCCACACTGCTTTTTACTTCTTGCTCTTGAATGCTTAATACACTGCCAGGTTTTTACCATCATGTCATTGAGCACCTTGCAGCTCGTAAGAGTGAGGCTTCCTACCTTTCTCATTTGTTTGTTTGAAGAGAGCATATGTGATTTATGATGAAAGCCATGAGATTTCAGGGGTTTTCGGGGTAAAGTTGCAGGCAGTGCATGGCAGTTTAGAGAACAACAAGCTACCTGGATTTGTGCCTTGCGGTGGATCTGTGCTGAGGTTTACTGATGCCCCTGCCGAGAAGCAGGGGAACTCAAGTCTGGGCTGCTTCAGTTAAGCTGCTGTCATTGGTGTCTGAGCTTGGATAGCACAGAGATGTGTAAGCCAGCTTTATATTGCACTTCGTTCACCTGCCCGTGAAGTCTTGCTGCGCTTTTTTTTTTTTAATTTTTTATTGTAATGTAGGTAAATCCTTAATTTAGCCAGCAGGCAATGCTGCAGACTGATTAATTCCTCATCCCTCTAAAGTAGCTAGGCAACCAACTGCAGTTTGAGCAGCACAGTGATATCCACCTGGCTGTTGGATTAGGTCTAAGTAGTTTACTGAGGTCACAAATGACAGAGAACAACAGACCCCAGTTATCCTTTGGTTTAGTGCAAGGCCTTGCAGGCAGAAAAGTAAAATCTGCTTTTATTACTCCTAAGCATTAATATTTGCTTACATGTCAATGCCATCATCTGTCTCATTACCCTATCTCTACTGTGGCTGTTTGTAGATTCTCAGTGGTACAGACGCACATTCCCAGGCACATCCTTGCAGATGCTGGCAGTCAGAAATGAAGGACTTCTTAAGTAGGCTGTATACTGGGACTGTCCCAGAGGCAGACCTGCTCCCCTCAAACCTGTGTCTGATTCCCCTCAGAGTCTGCTTCGGCTTTTGAGCCCCGCAGCATCCTGTGAAAATGAATGCCTAGTTCTTGTGCAGAGCTTTGCAGTTAAAACGCTGCAGTCAATAGGTGTCACTGAAGAACAAACATTTCTGTTCCCTTCAGAGGCAGCGCTGCTTCCCTTTTTATTGGCAGAAAGCTTGCTAGGTGGCTGCAGAGCCCGTGCCAGAGTGGGCATGTCTCTGGTGCCACGGGGTTGCGGTTGTTTCCAAAATGGCTATTTCTCCACTTAGCATTGGCCTATGGGACCAGTTTGGAAAGAGGCCAGAAGGAGGCACAGCAATGTGACTTCATGCTTTTCTGTCCACTGGATTTCTCACTTGAGCAGCTGTAGGGTGCTCCTGCTCACTCCCTTCCGGGGCCGTGAGGTGCTGCCACTCCTCTCTGCTTGGCCAAGAAGTGTTTTCCTCAGGAGCCTGGGAAGGGCAGTGTCTCATCCTGTACATCCACCGTCTTTCACTGACCTTTCCTACAGCTTGTCCTCTGCAGTACACAGGACAGGTAAACAGATTCAGGGGAAGGGGAGGACTGTCTCCTATCAAAGCTAATAAAGAAGTTGCTGCAGAATCACTTCTCATGGTTGCTGGTCCCTTGAAAGAAGGTGGATTGTGGTCACCTGTGAGGCTGGAACTGGCGAAAGTGTGATATGGTCACTCAGTGCTTTTCCCCCTTTCTGAACATGGTCTTTCAGTGGTCACCTTTACTCCCACACTCAGCCCTTTCTGTCAGGCTTGATTCTTCCTGCCCTGTCTGCAGCAGGAATGCCCTTCTATCTTTGTCTGTGGTCTGTGACTGTCTTTCCTCTCTTATCAGCTGGTCATGAAGTGAGCCCCATGGAAATTCCTCCTGGTCCTCCACGCTTACTTTTCCAGGTGGCTGATGGTTACAGGTAAACCTTTCTCTTCATCCCCTGAGCACCTCTGCTCTACTTAGACCCAGTGCAGAAACCCACCAATTGATCTCCTGCCCTGAGTCTTCTCTATTTTACTATAACTTCTGGCTTCAAAGATTAGAAGAACTGGCTCAGATCCCTTCTCCTGCCTGCTCTTCCCACCCTCACTTCTCCAGACTCCCTTGTCTCTTCTATAAGATGTTCCTGAAGCTATTCTGAGAGATTTTTTTCACCAGTCATTGTTTTCCTCCCAAGAACCTGCTTTTGGCATTGACCTCATTTTATCAGAGCTAATGTGACTTAAAGTCAGGTTGCTGGGATGTTTACCTGAGCACCTTTTCTTCTCTGAGAGCTACTTTAGAAGATAGTTATGTGATGTTTTCAGGGGAAAAAACTCATTGAAGCAAGGCCCGGAATTCACGTGTTCCTCTCACAAGAGGTCTAGTCCTTCAGATGCTCTTGCTCTCTTTTTCATCTGACCCAAAGGCCAGGTAAGCCTGGGCAGCAAGTGAAGCAGGCTAACTTCAAGGAGTGGGTTGAAGCCTCACATCTCAGCTCCAATGACATAAATGTTTGTGCTGTCCTCCCTAATGAAATCAATCTTGAGAAGAAGGTGGGATATATTACCTGAATAGCAAAGCAGTGTTGTAACCATTTACATGTAATAGAGATTGCACAGGGCTTGGTTTCTTCCAAACCTAGTATTGCTGTGGTCTAGGTACATTTTGGACCAGTAGTTTTATGGCTTGTAGCGTTGAAATCTCTCTCTCTCTAAAAGTTTTAACCAGTGTAGAAAAAAGAAATAAAAACAGAAAGGGGAAGAGATATTTTTACAACATCTGACTATGGAAGTTTTGAGTATTACTGAACACCTCCATGACCTGCCAAAATGACCTGTGGAGCCAGATTAGCAATTCTTTGAAAAATTCAGTTTGAATCCCTCTTGGTGGTGGGGGATGCTACAGCCATTGGAAGGGGAGGGGGAGTAACAGCACAGCGGGGAGAGCAAGAGAAAAGAGGATGAAAGAAATGGTAGGCGTAGCAACTGCTGGGAGACGCTGGTTGCCAGTAGCTACCATGGCATAACCCTGTCCTTCAGGAACAGTGCCCAGCCTGACTTTCTGGACCTCTGACATAGGCCAGTTTTGCTACACTGTCCACAGCTGTGCTGGGCTGCGTCAGGGCCTAGGATGGACCTGCTACGCTGTAGTTTTACCAGCAGAAACTGCTTTTTTCTCAGGCTGTTACTCAGTGGCAACCAGGTGCTGCACTCTCCCTCAGGTGTGGCTGCATTGCATAAAGCTTGAGTAAAGCTGTATTTGGAGATTAAAAGTGCCGTGTGAATACAAGCATTACTGAGAGGAACTTTATTTTGAAAGTCCATTTAACTGCAACACAGAGCTAGAGCTCAGACAGCTGGCAAAACACCCGCTACCTTATATTCTGATGCTACCCCTTCAGCCAGTTCAGGACTACATGCTTTAACCCCCTCATTGATCCACATGGCATGTCCTCACCCTGTCCCTTCACTCATATTGTGAGTGTACATATAAATGCTGCTTACAGCAGTCTTCTTAATGCAGTTAATAAACTCTCTTGCAAACTTCACTTACCCAAGGACCCTTTGGATTTTTTCTATACTCAAAGGGCTAGAAAAAAATAAGCCTTTTCTTAAAATGCTCAAGCATCATCATTAGCTGACTTCTTACCATTTATTAATAGTGGAAAAATGACACCTGAAAGGAGGGCAGCTGTGGTTCATGGCATTTTAAAGGGAGAGAGTGATTTTAGTGTCAAAGCAACACAAACTTCTGGTTTCCAAATGGGTTATGTGCATAAAGCAGTGCTCTCCTAACGCAGCATCTCCCTTAAATTCTGTTGAATTGGTAAACGGCAATGGACTGCTATTGAACAGGCCTTTCCTTCAGTGATCTCTTCAGCGTGTAACTTCTGTATCATTTGTGCAGATGCAAAATTGGTAGGCATTGATGTCAGCTTGCACAAGCAAGGTATGAAATGAAGGGGCTATGTGGTGAGTGTGAAATGTGTGGCTAGAGAGAGTGTTGGCGTTCACTGTAAATAAGGCCATACCTCAGCTTTTCAGAAAAATCACACCCAGAGAACGAGCTTGCTTTGCAGATGTGTATCTTCAGAGCACACAGGAGTGAAAGCAGAGTAATCAGGCTTGCCTGCATGCATTTCTCTTTTGATCAGCTTTTCCTATGCTTTTCTCTGCCTGCAAATGTGTTGGAATTATATGGTTGGGGAGAGCTAGTCTGGGGAGAAGAGTCCTTAAAGCCAGCCTGCAAAGCAAATTGAAGGCGAGGACAGAAAACACATCACAGAATAAATCAGAAGAAAAATCTTCATTGGGTTCCTAGAACAGTGCCCTGGGTGTGAACACAGATAGCTGATTCTTGAAAAATCTGCCTTATCAGGGCAGGGTAAATAAAGGAGTTGTGTTCAGATTAAACTGTCTCTGAGTAGCGGTTTGTTTGCCACGGTGGAACTGTTGAATTCTATTGCGCATGGGCCATGAAGTAAAATGGTTCTCATCAAAACACTGGAAACAAGCATTTTGCAGGAAGAAAGTCAAATGGAAAAAAAGCCCATGTTTATAGTTCCCCAACATATGGTGCAACTGATATAAATCCATATAATTTCTGCATTTAAAACACATACAGTAGCTAACCCAGAAATAAGTTACATCAAAGAACTACATATTGTAAAAAAAAAAAAAAAAAGACACTTTATAAAATAAACCAATCCAGGTCTTCAAACGTAGGGCTGCAGTTTTCAACTTCAGTATCAATAACAAAGTCCAATAAGATAGATGCTTTCCAAATCATGGTAGATCAGGGAGGGAGCAAGTCTGGGGTCAAATCTTTGGTCATTTTATGATGTTCTTTTAGACCTTTTATATCTTCAGATTCTTAGGGTTTTTTTATTTTTTTTTTCTTAACATCTTAGGTAAAATTCCTAAATCAGATCTAAGAAGTCCATTTGTATCCTTCTAGAGCAAAAAATAAAGACATGATAAAGTAGATTTGGTTATAGAAAAATGGATCTGACACCTGTCTCTGTAAAGCTGTATACATCTGCCCACTGAAAACTGAGTTCAGCTCTGGCATTGTGTCAGAATTTTCCTGTCTCAAAATCTCATGTTTACAATCCTTTCTATTGGGAGGGTTATAAACTGAATGGGAGCCCCTGTTCAGAATTTCCCACTGATTGCTCTGTCTGTATTTGTTGATAACTGGGTATTGTTCTTCACATGGAGTCAAAATTCATAGGTGAGGCGTGTTGCCATTTTGCTGCCTTTCATTTTCTCATGAAATATCTCCTCAAACCTTTGATTCTGTTTTGGAGTGAAATGGTTCTTCCAATCACCAACAACACCTAGGAGAGCAAGAGCAGAAAAAGAACAGTGAGGTTAACAATATATACTGCAGAAAATTATTTAAAGGCAGCCCAGTTTTCTTAATGTTGCAGTTGGCACAAATTATTAATATATTATTAACCATAGTCTCTGCGGTAGGTAGTGAGTAATTGTTTTATTGGTCTGGTGAAACTCCAACGGAAGCAGCTGGATCATCATCCATAAAGGGTGTTAAACCCTCAGCCTCAGATTTGTTTAGTGCCAACAACACTAGGTGGTACATGAAGAGCAGCAGGTTTCGTAAATGGAATTAGAGCTCTTGGTCATCTCAGCGGAGGCATGTTGCTGCGCCTTAGAGGTATGCAGTTAAAGGTCTCTGCCTGGGCTCTTTCACAGTCAGTACAGGGAAATGGTTACTTCCTGGCTGAAATCCATCTCATCCTAGTCAACATCTAACACTCATCCAATGAATGGGGCCCCAAAAGCAGCCGTATGTCTCCATTGACTGAAGAAGACTCCTAAAAAAGGAGCCCAGAGTGACGCGATAGATGAATCCCACCCTCACACCTGCTCTTAGTCTCTAGGGCTTTCACGGGTGAGATGTCCTACTAATTAAGTGGGCAGAAAACTACTTCTGGGTGACCATGCACACTCGTGTCCAGTAAAGTGTTTCAACTGTTATCCAGTTTGAGCAAACAGGAAGTTATTTTTTAAATTGACATATTTTAATGAGACAGTGCTTACAGTTTTCCCTCATGTGCATCCTCTAAAGACCCTGTACCCCAAAACTGCTGACTAAACCAGCATTCCTGACAGTAAGGCCAAGACAAGAGAGCCTGAAAAATAGTATATATATATATATAAATCTTCTGTAAACTGGCTGAAACTGGCTAAACCCCTGGGATTTGCATAGGAACTACTTGGAAGCGAATCTGTTGGGATTTTAAAAATTTTTCAATGTAGCTTTGTTAAAGTTAACTGACTTAGAAAAGTGCATCTGAGCTTCTTGTTTGTTTGTTTGCTTTTTTACTGACAGATTGGATTTCGGCATTTGCTTCAGCTCATTAGTAAAAATCGTCTGAATTAGCAAAATATACTGTTTCTCTATTTATAAGTGAAAACAAATTTTTCTTAATTGAAACAACTCTTAGTTTTAATCTGTCAATTATTGTTCAAAGATTAACTAAGTAAAAATAATCAAAATCCATCTAAATATGATGGTTTTGATTGACTTATAATCCAAATCCAAGCCAGCTGCTGAATTGTCAGTAGCGAGAAAACAGCTCCTGCAGGTATTTTTAAGTCACATCTGAGCTAAACGCTACTGAAGATTTTGCCATGGATTCCAGCTTGGCCAAGGTCTGAAGGCTACCTATGAGGCCATCAGATGGTTGAGTCATCCATTCTTCTGTTGTTGTCACTGTCAGCATATTCCTTCTTCAGGAACATTTCAATAAGATAAGCAGTGGTATGGAGGATAAAGGCTACGAGCTGTCTCCTTTGCAAGGAATGTGTCTCGCTCTTTCTCATTCTAGTAAACTAAGTGACCTTCCCAGGTGATATCGGAGGGGACATGTTGTAAAAGACTGAGGAGGTCAACTCTGAGATAAGAAAGACAGATAAAGAGTAATGCTTTGTGAACCTTTCCTTTTAGTTGAAAATCTCACACGGAGCAATAGCAGTCAGACTTGTTCAGACTCCTCTGTGCTTCTCTACTATAAGCCTGCATTTGCCACCAGAGAACTCAGAAAAAAAGTGATTTTTAAGATGGCTTCAAATTGAAGAATCCTGCCACTGATTCCCAGGGCTGACCTAAAGTGTCACTGCAGTCTGGGAAAGACCTGGACTGCAGCCTCTGGCTGAATTCCCACTCCTGCTGTGTTAAGCCCAGCCCAGGGAACCTACCTTTTCGGAAAATCAGCTTCCTGTTGGATGTCAGTGCACAAACAGTGTGACTGGGATCACTGTTTTCCTTTTCTGTGTTGCTTTTCATCTCTGAGAATGAGGACTTCTTGCAGATGTCTTGGATATCACTATCACTGATGTTTAAACCCAGGAACAGACTAATTTCCTTTACAATCTTAGGAAGATCCTGAGGTACAAGAAAAATAAAGATTTTATGTTTCTAGGCTGATTATCAGACTTTTAGTTGATATGAAAATGATCCTTTTTATTACATACAAAGTTTATCACACATTTATTTGCTTTCAAGCAAAGCTAAACATGTCCTTGACCTGTGTAGATGACATGTACAGTAAACCAGATTCCCCTCTTACCTATACTCACGGAAAAGAGTAAATGCTGAGTATGGGATTTCACATACAGTTACATTGTAATTTTAATCTCAGTTCAGGCAAAGTGTTTTCCTGTCTCTAAGAATTAATTCACTGGCTATAGAGAAATATGCAAAGCTCAGCTTCTGTGTAAGTAGCTTATTTCATTGGAGGTGCTATATCTGGAGATCCAACAAGTGACTCAAGATCCAAATGGCTTGTTTATATTCCACGTAGTAGATACTTTTTTTTTTTTTCAAAAAAAAAATGAACAAAACTATTTTAACAGAAACACTAGAAAGTGTTTTCTATTAATCCAAAAATGCGTTCTCTGAAAGCTAATGTATGTTGGTATTTGACTTTTTTTAAAGACTAGCAAAGCAGTTTCTGCATCATAATTTCCTTTCACCAAAACTGTTTTCCTACACCTTGCAGCCTCTAATTTTCTTGGTTTTTGGGAGCACAAGTCCCACTGACCATGAGTAGTTCTGTTGTCTTACATCACTTTTTGAAAATTTCACCTGAAATTTCAGGCATAGCAGGTTAATGTGTGGCCCTCAACAGATGTCCTCAGTTGATCTCTCCATAGGACCAAGAGTGAGGAACTTAAAATTCTTCCTGTAGCCTGGGAAAAGTCATGTAATATGTGTCCTACTCCTACATCTATGAAATGCAACTCTCACAGGATTTGATATTTATATAACTTGTGCAGTCAGAATTAGTTCGCTAATATGAAGTTCTATGCAAATATAAAATATGACCAAAGACAGATTTTTCTTTATCCTTTTGCATTATAATTTGCTCTTTGATACTTTAATGATGTTAATCTACAAGTAATGAAATAAGAGCAGAGAGCATATTTACCTTCTTCATGTCTTCATAGAACAAAAACAGGATGTTTTTATTACTTTCATGTTCTTCCCAACTTAGGAAATGATCAAACCAGGATCCACAGACAACTGAAAAGAAATCCCATGTAAAAGAGATTCATATAAACTTTATTCACAAATAACTCTGACTGTACCTCACACATTTAGGGAATGACCCCTTCCTTCTTAGTGTATACTCTCTATTCCTCGAAAACTGATTAAATTCTTTTTGTGAAGTGACTCAAACTTACAATCCAAAGAGGTTACCATTCTTGCTGGAATTTGTTTTTGTAACAGAGATGCAGATACTATTCCGAGATATAATTCTGTAGTGGAAACAGGCTCCAAATCTAAGTAAAGGCCAGTAATGAAGGAAAATGTACTGGCCTAACAAGATCTGAACATCTCAGCAAATGTCTGCATGTCTATGGTCACAGCTAGAAATACGATCACTTCTCTAGGAAATGAAATAAGGAGTCTGTTAAATGGAGCACAATATTGTTAGCTGTATTTTGTCCCAGCAGAGGAGAAATCTGTGATATTTTTAAAAGTCAAAGAAACATTATGTAAACAGGTTATTACAAAAATACATCATTCAGCCAATGACCCAGATAACATGATTTTATAGGTGACTCATAGTACTTGTTTTCTCTGAATGCGCCTTTTGTTGAATCATGGGAGGAGAGCTAAATTTCAGCTTTCTTTTAAAAAACAAAATTCTGACCCTTCTGGTTGAAGGACAAGATGGACTGCATTGATAGGTGTGTTGAAAGACTCCTGTAGGGTGATGAGAAGAGGCTTGGTCAGAGCAATCACAGCCAGCCTTCTCCAGAACTGCGGCTTTGCTTTGTAACTGCTGCCAGAAGAGTATAATATTGTAATGGGCATCATTTTTGGTTGCAAACCTGGAGATGTAATTAAGTATTTTGCTGAATGCTCCAGTCTATAGCCGCCTCCTGCACATAAAGTACTGTCTAACTGCAAGGCACGTGTGCTCCACAGTGTGCAATTAAACCCTGCTCTCCTGGTCAATCACACTGGAGAAGTGGCCAAGGATAGAAGAGCCCTGTTGGCTTCAGGGGTACAGCATACAGTCTCGGAGACTCCAGGGACAGCATCACAGTTGCTTCTGTGTATCCTCACCCTTGTTCTGAACTGAGATTAATTCTGCCAGACTACTACAGGGTCTAAATCAAGCAGCACAGCCTTCATATGTTTCTATTTGGAGCAAAAATGACAAACTCTCTCACTGTCACCTCTTACATAAATTTCTGTTGTAACCGACATAGTTATCTTTCATGCCATGCATAAGCACATGGAAAATAGAAGGTGGCTACTAATTTACAGATAAATGGTAGATGCTTTTAAAATTTAATATAATCCTCTTTTCTTTTTTTCACTATTGTATGTTCAGAGTTGATACTAAACAAGCCAAGATCCTGCAAATCACCGAAGCACATGCCTTAGGCCTGCTCTGTACCAGGAACACAAGATCTGAGCCAAAGCCCACACAAGCCAGTAGACAAACCGACTTCTGGATCTTTGATGTAAGCCCACGATGACTGCAATGGCACTTTTCTTTCAGAGTTTTCAAGCGGATCTATCTATCATTGTTGCTGTTATCATCACTTATGATTGTATCGCAGGAACATGTCCTCAAAGGAGTAATAAAGCACTAAAAATGGGAGTGGATAACTGGAACACGGTCCTGTTGTCAGCTTCCATGCCACCTCTGCCACTCATAAAAATCTCACTCTTGTCCTTGGTCTTTGAACCCCACTACTGAGACAACACATCAGGCAGAGTGTGTGCAGTAGGGATTTAGGAAAGCATCTAGACTTCCTTTGAAGGGCCACCCAAGGCTGTCTTTAAGATGGGAGAAGCCACTACTCCTGCAAGCATAGCTCTCAGTGCAGCCTGGGGATGGTCTCCCCATGTGCCCCATTGCCTGCAGTTCAGCATGGCAGTGAGCCACATAGAGCTGGCTGAACACCTTCAGACGGAGTGCCTGCCCCATCGGCCTGCTCACCAAGGACAGGAGCTGGCTGTGGTGAGCCCAGCTGCCCTCATATCTGCTTGGGAGGAGCTGTATATGCATACCTCCTCTATCAAAGTTTAAACATGAGTTCTTGGTGGGAAGCAGTCTGTTATTGTGGATCGCAAGACAAGGATGGAAATGTTTTAACACAGGCAAATCGGCATCAGAATCAAGAAATTGTCAGGGGTTTCAGAGTGTTTGTGGGAAGAAAATGAAATCAGTAACTGGCCAGTGAGAATATGCTTTTTAACAGCTATGTCAAAGAACAGCAAAAACCTGCAAAGAGCAGTTGTGCTGAAATAATGCAGCTGCTTAGCAAAATGTCTCCTCGCAGAGCTGAAGATAGCATCCTATTAATTGCTCTTGTTTAGTTTGGCATTAGAATTTATCCTGACAAAAAACTCCAACTAAAACCATATGAATAAGGAGTGCAATAAGGAGTTTTCACACAGTTCACATTTCTTAACTCTTTCTGTAATAAGCTAATGTAAACTGCAAGGAGAAAACATAACATTTATCCTTACCATCTCCTTTTAAGAACAAGTCAAAGAAAGCAGTCCAGGTGTCAATAGTGGGAAGGTTTGGATTTTCTCTGTAGTAATGATACATGGAAACTGCGGTATCTTTTGGATTTCTGCTGATATAGATCATCTGTAAATGAAGATTATATGGTTATTAATGATTATATTCTTCCTTTATTTTAGAGGAGCTCTATGCATTAATATAGCATTTTCACAGGCAGTTTGCAGTGTCAAAACCCATTCCTTTAGGATTCCTCCATCAGAGACCATGCCATTAAGATAGAAACATATTTGTCCCTACTTAAGCAGAAATCAGTAGTGGTTAGTAAACAATTTCATGTGGACAGGTATGTTTTCTGCAGCTGGGTAATGGTTATATTTTATGAAAGAGGCTGTCTTCATTTTAACTCATAAGTCAATATACTATCTCATAAATCTAACATATGAAACCATTTACTAATTAATATTCACAGGACAGCTGCAAAACATAAATTTTGGCCTTTCATTCAAATTAGCTTTGTCCCAAAAGTCTGGATCTGAGTAATCCTGAAACTTTGGACTTCTAACCTAAAATCTGAGGCCCAGAGCTCGTTTTCTAAGACCTCCCATGTTAGCATGTTAGCATGGGAGGAACCCAAAACTGTGATCTGGATCCACCTCCCACATTTCAATTCGACTGTTTGCCCAGTATCTCTTTGGGTCTTCACAAAGCTTCAGTAGGAGGGGCAGAGTACCTTCACCCCCAGAACAGTCTATAAGTACCCAAATAACTATTTTCTAAGCCAGTGCTTCAGCCACTAGGAACCCCATCCCTAATAATATATTTCTGATTGAAATATATGTCATCAATATCTTTCAATATATATTGAAAGATGTTGATGTGGCAGTTTGTGTGGTGCCTGGTATACAAATCACCCCATGGGAGCAGTGGGGCAGGAGCAGAACCCAGTCCCTAGCCCAAGTCTCTGCTCACGCTGCCTTCAACTGATGGTCAGCTGTGTCTCCAAAATTCACAGCAAATCACTTCTGGAAACTGTAAATAATTTAAAAATTATTAAGGATCAACAAGACAAAAGAGATTCCTAATAGACACTTAACATATCTTACTGCTTTTATATATATTTGCCTTACCTTGCATTTTTTATTCTTAAAATTTGGAGGTAGCATGTTGTAGTCTAAGTGCGTTGGTATGATTCTCTTCGATGACAGTTTATTCAGTTCCTCCAGTTTGGATACGTCTCCAAATTCAATGGGAGATGTTAGTGTAACTTGAGTATTGTAAAGCTTTGTTATAATTCCTGCAAGCCAGTGAGTGCCTGCAGAAAAGTAATTTAAAGGGAAAAAGAAAAAAAGGAAGATTTATTACTGAGAAAATATGTGGAACATGAGTTTTGCATAAGGGAACAGTTTGTTAGTGCACAAGTGGTACTTCTAATCCCCCAGAGTCAAGAAACTTTACATAACTGAGTAATCCCCCGTTGGCTCCAAATGCATAAATAGTGGAAAAATTAGGGCTGTAGCTGAAGTGCAAAGTAACTCTGTTAGAAGTGTTAATATCAGTACCAAAACAATCTCATGAGACAAACTGCTTGTCAGCTGAGAGGTGGTTATATTATTTTTATCATTAATTTTAGAATAACCTGGAGGTTTTTTTTTTCCTTATAGTAACTTGAGTCTGTATATTTGAGTAGTACTGATTGAGCTGCTTCTTCGGTGTGTGCTTCTGTGTGCGAGTGAGGCAGGGGGAGAGGGAATAAGAAATGAATACATCTACAGCCAAGAGCCATACAAATAACTTAATACAACTCTTGACTTGCTCATAATTGAATGTAGAAAGTCCTCAGGAAAATTCTTCAACTACAGATTTTGCTTACAAGAAATAAATATTTATTTGTTTTCCAAAACCACCTGAGATTATTTTCAATTAAAGAATCAAAATTCAGACAAATGACCCATATTTTTTGTAATTTGAACACTAACTGACAGAATAATGTATTCACATGCTGAAACATCCTTCCCTCTTTCTTGTACGCAGACATTACCCAAGTAGTTTAAGCAGAGAACATGAAACTAACAATTGAGATTTCTTGCAATTAACATCTAAAAGTAGAGCTTACCAGATTTGGGATAGGAAGCCAAAAGGACGTCATCTTCTCTAGCATCAAAAGTATCCAAGGACTTTAAAAGTTCTGGAGAAGACCTGGTGGTAAAGGAAATCCCCTTAAACCTGTGAATGAGTTCTGCCTCACTGGGGTTGGACATGTTTGCTTAAGGCTTGGACTCCTGCAAATCAGATAACGGTGAAAAGACAAGAGGATTTAAGAGTCACTTCTAAGTCAGATGGTTTAAAGTGACAAATTGAGACCAAGTAAAAAACTTCATGCTTATATACTTTGCTACACACCATAGAGTTCTATCAGATATTGATTTTCCAGGTAGTTGTTAAAGGCAACTGAAATATTAGACGTAACCTGATAAATAACTGAAATGCAGAGTCATGAAAATTGTGTGTAATTTGTCATTTATTAGCTCTCCAGATAAAGTAATGTGGTAACAGTAAATGTACTAATTGTGGAAAATTTCAAGAATGAACATTATATGTTGCCTTAAAATATGCTTACTATGATTATTCTGTAAGTTATACTTTGTTGAAAACTGTTTTAGCTTCCAAGGAAAAAGCTATGTCTTAAAATACTTTTTATGAATACAAATACAATGTCTTACTTTATGTGAATGAAATACTCTTGGTTTTGTTTTGCCAAATATACAACAGCCTGAATTTTCAAAAGTGCACATTGATTCCAAATGTTTAAATTTTGTGATGTTAAGGAACTAGTTTTTTGAACATTTTAGAATTTCAGCCTGAGGCATCTTAAAAACAGGGGCATTCAGAGACACAATCATTTTTTAAGCTGTCATATATCTCCAAAAGAGGAGTACAGACAACAAAAATCACAAATTTAAAATAGATATTTAACATTGGCTTGAATCCTGCATGTTTCATGATTAGAAGTGGTTGAAGATTTTTAAATCTTTCCACAGAATATATGGATTCATCAAAATAAAAGTCACAGAGGCAGTTCTCAATTAATTACCTGTTTTGAAAAGTATTTTTTAAAAAATTCATATCTGTAAAAAAAATCATTAATGTTTTTCAAACTGAAAGCTCCACTTTTGTTTAAAGTGATCTTAAGAAATGTGAAAGTATCAGAGTAAAATAAATAGCTCAGGTTTGAATCAAAACATTTTGGAGTACTTAATAGTTTTAATTTTCCTTTCAATGGCCACAAATTAATTTACTCATTTTTACATTCTTTTCTCAAACATCCGGTGTCTTCACTATTCCTATTAAAAACCTCCTACAATATATTAATCTGAGGCCCTTCAAGGTCTTCAACTCAACTTGAGAACCTGCATGCAAATCTTGTTTTAAAATAAAGCAATCCTTCAGGAATTTCCCAGGTTTACCAAGAGTTCTTGTTTTATTATTTATGATAACTTAGGTTTGGTCATGAGAGCTGACTGCCAAATGTACCTCCCGTGACCCATGGCTAGAAGTTAATGATTAGAGGTGCCCCTCCAAGAAACACCTGAGCAGTCAAGATTGCTCACAAGGAGTAAGAAGATTACTCACAAGGAGTAAGGACAATTACCAGCTTCTGTAGTCGCTTCTTTCTAATTCAATCTCCAGAAAAGCCAGTGTAATAAGATTTATTTTTCTCCCCCTTTCTTTTCTTTGCAGTATTGACAGCCTAAGAGAAGTGAAGTCAGCAAGACCTTCTCGCCTATGTTGCCTACAAGGCTGCCCTTAAACAGCTACTGCCTGCAAAATGTGCCCTGTGCCATCAGTAAACTCCAGGTTCCAGTTACGTGGGGCCAGGTGGAGATCAAAATCTCGGCAAATAAGCTCTGGAGACTTGCCCCCTATCACTAGGGATGAGAGGAGACAGGTGAGTCTTTCCAGGTGGTGATCAAGTGAATCAGTGAGGGTACAAGAAACACAGGGATACTGATGCCTGGGTGGGATTTGGGAGGACTCTCAGTGGTGAGAAGCTCAATGTTTTTCTCTTGTTCACAGCCTGAAGACCTAAGCCATAGCTTCATATCTTAGGGTCTAAATCCTTAAAAATCTAACCTCTGTCAGCAGATTTCACTTTGGTTACTTCAGGTATGCAAAGTATGTTTGGAGGTGTAATGGCTCCTGTTTCTATGCTAATTGGAACATCTGTATTTGTCTGAATACAGAGATTTTAAAGGTTTATTTTGCAGCCATCATTCCAGCTGTATGCATTTAGTGCAAGCAAACCTAGCAAAACCAAGTTTATCACAAAAAGCATTGTGTATTTACTATGCCTTTTCCCTTTCATTTCTTCCTGCATTCCTATTATGTTTTGAGTCAGCGCATTTGCCTGAGATGACTTGGCACTTAATTAATCATTCACAAATGAAATGGCCAAGGTGTAAGACAGAAGCAATACAGTAGCAAAGAAAATTCCAATTCTCTTATCTCATCTCAATTGCTTTTTATATTAGCTTCTCTTTTCAGCATGCGTAATGTTAATCCAGGGAAATCGAACTGAAATTGGCCCTCCTCAAATGCTGCCTGTACTTGGAAAATAGGGCCCAACCCTGCAAGGGTACAGTACCCTGAATTGCAATGACATAAGGAAAAAGAGACTATGCACCTTGCAGGAGAAAACCCCCTTCTTATTAAGTTATTAAAAACCTTATGTTAACTATATTAGCATAAAAAGTACATTATTATTGCTACATTAGTCAAAGAGAGCACAGGTTTAAAGAATGCCATGCCAAATCCTCCAACCAACTTTAATTTTTTCCTTTACTGGTATTACAACACAAAATGTAGACTACAGCTGATGTATTTTGAACCAGCTGGACACAAGCATGGCAAGCTAATACTGAAGGATTCCTGCATCTATTGCCTAGATGTCGGCCCCGTGTTCTGCGGAGAAGCTCCCAGCACCAGGTTGTCCTTGTCCTGGTCTCTGGCCCTGCTATCAGTGCGGATGGAGTGCACATTTTACCAGTAGGTTTCACAGATACTTGATATCCGGAAAGCAATGTTAAATTTGGAGTCTGGGGTCTCTTGCTGGTTTGAGGAAAATGCAGCTTGGTAGCTGGACACTGCACTCCTGGGCTGCTTCAGTCCAGCTCCGTCTGCCTCTGTATCCAACTGACCTTCTCGGTTTATCTTTCTTATAGACTATATATTATATATAGATGTAAATTTACTCATGTCTGAGTGAGTTACTACTTTCTGTTGCTTTAAATAACTCAAAAAATGTGACCATTTTGTACCTGCCCTGCCACCTCCACTTCAGGCTCGCCATCCTCTTCTCTGCTTGATAAAAGACAGTACCATGTACGTGTCCTTCAACTGAAGATTTCTCAAGTGAAGCCAATGACAACACTGTTCCCCTCCAAACACATCTCAGGCAGCAGGTACTAAAAGAAATAGTGACATTGTGGAAAATAAGCAGATGAAGTCATATGTGTTGGTTATATGAGTCAGAACTGGGATGTACATCCATAGGGTTCTGAATGTTTTTAGCTAGCACTGTAAAGCATCAGGTTTCTCATTTTTTTAAATGCCCTAAAGCCATGAAATACTGTGATTTTTGTCACATTGCCTGATGAACGGAGAAGTAAAACTGACACTGCTAGTCATAAGGTTTTGTTGCTCTAATTCTCCACCAGTCACCTGAAACTAGTACAAGTTATGTCCGTAAAGATTGTCCCTGTGCATCTATGTAAAATTTGTACACCGGCTCTGCAACAGTGATGAAGGAGTGAAATCTTCCAAGACTATTTCAGTGCAGAATATCAAACACAGCTGCTGTTACAAAGTGTGCAAGACTGATCTCCAATACAGAGTTTCAGCCAGGAAATCCGCTGTTACGGGTAAGCTGTGTAGTCCTTTCTGCATCTCCAACTTCTCTCCACAATGATCCTCAGAGTCATTTCTGTAGGGATCACTCTATCCAACCTTTGCTTTCCCATATTCCAGAATGACATCTCTACTTATTTTAATGTCACAGCTGAAGCATCTCTTTTAAGTTTATGGTCAACAAGTATTTAATAAAGACTGCCTGTAAAATGTTAAATACAGCATGACTGCTCAGACTGATTGGGAAATTAGGGCTCCTCAGTGCCTTGATGTCAACTGTTTAGGAACCTAACCCTGCCTGGGTTTCTGTGTGGTTCTAAGAAACCCTTACTTGTGGGGTGGATGTAGGGCTGTCCACAACACATCAAGACTCAGCTGAGCTGTATTAACTGTCCATCAATGCACTCTGAGCTGGTCCCAGCTGTCAGGTAGTGTGACATAGCCAAAACTACTCCATTGAGATGGGCATTGCATTGCTCTACACTTCCAATAGTCATCCCTCTACCTGGTAGGCTTCCTTGCAGTGCCTGTACTCTTGCCGAGAAGCCTCCCTTCATTGTCTCATATGTCAACACTAATCAGGTACCATCATTTAACAACTCTGATTTCAGAAGTCTCTGATTTAATAGGCATTGCTATCTGTAGCAGCTATGCCCGCATTTAGGTATACTATGAAGGAAGTCAACCACATGTGTATAGTCATGTTACATTTATGGCATGTCAGATTATGAAGTTCCTTGACCTTTTATCCCTCTCACAACAAATCATTGCCTGAGGCTATTTTGTGCCAGATCCGCAGCTGACAGAGCTAATCATAACAATCCCATTGCTGCCAGCAGAGCTGTGCCCTTTGGAGAGCTGGTAGGCAAATACCAGAGCTGTGAGGTTACCACTACTGCCCCAGCTCCTGCCCTGCAAAGGCACGTGATGGTACCTTCAAAGTGTGAACACATACCTAATGAAGACTTGGCGGGGGGTGGGGGGCAAAAAAGAAAAGCAAATGAGGATTTGAACCTTCATTAGGGTAAGAAAGATGACACTGTGTATATGCAGGAAGGCTCAGCCAGGTGAGCTATCTCCATGGCAAGCACTAGTCTGTCAGGGTGAGATTCCCTGGGGACATTCCCCAGGGTGAGAGGAGAGGTCTTGGAGGCCTTGTTTATTTTCTGCTTATCTTTATTGTCAAATCTAATGTGGAGGCTTACTGGTAGAGGCTTAAATGACAGAAACTAATGAGTCACCCTGTTATTGCTAGTGCACTAGCACTTCGAGTGATGCTGGTGACTAGTGACTTCAAATGGTTCCACTTTGTTTTGGTTTGTTAGCATAACTACTTAGAAATTGGCTGATATTTTGGAGCACATATACAATAGTAGGTTATAGTATTCTATAGGGAGTCAGATAAATTCCAGCAAAAAAGCCTTTTGAGAGGTATGTCCTTCAGAGATTTACACCTTGTGGAGCATCACTACACACAGAAAAAACAGAGCAAACAAGTCTGATGGCAAATGCTATCCTGTCAATTTGCACACTGCCTTTAAATCCAGCAGCTAGAGAAACCGGTGGTCCAGCTAATCACAACTATCCCTGGGAAAGCTTGTGGGCCACAACCAGTGGAAGTGTACAAAGGGGAAGAGGAGCCTTTGTGACCACACACACAGTGAGACAGTGCCCAGCACACAGACTGTTGTACTCTGTGCCAGCTCTCTTGTGGGTCCAACTCAAATGAGCAGGGAGATCCTGAGGTAAGAGGCAATGCAGTTTGCATTTGAGGGAACTGACTGGAAACCTTGGGCTCATGCAAATGCCAGAGGGGAGCCAACCTTGGTCATGAGGCACCAGAGACCTCCAGGTCCCCGAGCTGCACAGAGCTTGCAGAGAGCCCCACGCAGGACAGCTGTCAGCCCCATTGCAATATGTCTCATTTGCCCATGTCCTCATGACAGCCAAAAGCCAGCTAAGGTGTTGCAGCATATGCCTGGCGGCCAGGAGCATGAACCTCTGGTTTTGCTATACCTCCAGCCATCCCACTATGACAACTCTGCAAGCACCTCTCTTCTTCCAGGAGGAAGTAAAGCAGCAATCAACCAGTGCCAACCTCAGTATTACGTCTCCATGATCTAAGGAGGCTGATCCATGGACTCTAGGTCTGCACCCTATCAGTTGGGTGGTAGCATTCAGGACATCGACATGGAGATCTGATAGCGGCTTGGCCGCAGGACAGCAGTTCAGACCTCACATTGCAGCATGGCTTCTACCTGCAGTGGAAAGGTCAGAAGGAACGTCTTGTTCTTAAGAAGGGGCACCTCCATAGCAGCTGAGAGGAGTCTGTGATAAACACAAATGAGGCGTGTCAGGTTATCAACCTTGTTTTTTTAACATGGTAGAGGGGTGGAGTTGTTTCCTCATGTCCAAGAGAGATTTGGTTGGCAGCACCCAACAACCTGAGTTACAAACACACTCTTCAGTCCCATGCACACCTTCAGATTCCTCCCCATAGCAGTGAGCTGAGCCCCACAGACCCCTGTCAGGATAGCCCCCTCCACCTCTGCCTTCCTACACAGCAGAGCTGCACTGCCCTGGTCCTAGCTTCTTTTAAGGTCCCTTAATGTCCCACAGTCACGAGTTATTAGACATGAGCTCTAAAATGCTACAGGAAAATCAGAAGGTGGTAGACAGGAAACACAGCACCATGAGGAAAGTTAGCTCCTTCCCAGCCAGAGCCAGCAAAGTCCTGTAGTCCCCAGAACTGTTAGTTACTCCTGGACAGACAAATTAATTTCAAAGTCCAAGCAGAAATTACTTGGCCTCTATTTATAACAGCTTTCTGTCATTTTTAATTGGAACAGGAATTGAAATGTGGGCCAGACCCAGACTGGGGAAGTGAAACACATGTTTAATGACGATTCTCTGCTTTTGTGTCCTGCAGTAGCTGCATAATATTCTGCAAACTTTTATATTTATTCTCTGTTCTTCTGAGTTTTTTTTTTAATATGTTCATATGTTATATGAGCTATTTAAACATAGATGTGTTATACAGGAAAGATTTTTTACTTTTTTCTGTAAGTAGAGAATTCCTACTGCAGACTCATCTACTCTGGCAAAGTCAGGACATGGTTCAGAACAAGGGAGGAACAAATCAGTCATTCTCTGCCATGCAGTGTTTTAGTCTTATTGGACAGAGAGAAAAAAACCCACCTTTTTGTGGTTGCAAAGCTTTCACAACATGTTTTACAGCTGCCCAGACCTTTCCAGACATGCAGCACAACTCATAACTCTTTCCTCCCATCATGTGAGATATCATTTTGTTTTACAGACTTAAAGGTACAAATAACTCCATAGATCCTGTAGACTAACCACAAGTCTAACACACCATACTGTTTCATCCAATTGTATCTGGTCAGATCTCAATAGCCTGTTGCACACAGGTGTGTTTTCCATCTAGTCTTGTTTGAAGTCTGTTCAAAACAACAGAGAAGTCATTTCAGCCATTCAGCCTGGGCTGCCAATTGCCCAGGTACAGGGGCTAAATCGTTTTTGAGCTCAGATATCCCAGGTGTGATCAGGATCCTGCTGGGCTAATACAAACCACGACTTGCAGAAGTCTGCCTGTGCTCCTGAGTGCTCACTGTCTATACTGTGACTGCCCCAAAGTTCATGAAACTGGAAAGCAAGCTGATTTTAGGCCAGTCTAGTTCTTCTCTGAGTTGATATGATCATGGTTGTAATCTGCAGGTTTAACAGTCTTTGCTCTCTAACAGATGTTCGAAATTAGGTAGCGATGTTGGCTGAATCAAATCAATTAACCACTTTTGTCTGGTTATTAGGTTCTGCTTCTATTTATTAATCTATATTTATAGAATATAGACATGCATGTAAACACCAATTGCAGTAGCTATTTTGTGCATTCAAGTTGCTGCAACTTTTTCCCTCAAAAGAGAAGAGAAGAAAAATCATTTATATTTCCGCTTCCTATCTGCTTACAGAGCACGGAGTCTCTTCCCTTTATGTTGGAGGTCTATGCACAGCCCTTCATTAGGAGTCACACAGATCTGCTCTACGTGTCACCAGTACAATCCAAACAAGCTCTCAAAGGCATTTGTGCTCAGGCTAGTACAGTCACATTGCTGAAGACAGAGGGCTTGCAAAGAGAGCTGTTTTCTATCCAGCTGATTTGTAATGCTGGTGGGGCAAAAATAGATCTGTGCAAAGTATGCACAGATTAACTACTTGTGAATGTACTGCTGAAGACAAGCCTGGATATGGTCTTTACTCAGCTATGAATACAAGCCAGCAGTGCACCCTATCAGTGATAAACAGCATATTGGGCTGCATAAGAGTGTAGCCAGCAGGCTAAGGAAAGTGATTGCTACCCCCTGTGGAGCACTTCTGAGGCCACACTGGAGTACCGTGTCCAGTTTTGGATCCCCTGGTACAAGAGAGGTAAGTCCAGCAGAGGGCCACCAAGCTGGCCGGGGCTGGAGCCCACGAAATACAAGGAGAGGCTGAGAGAGCTGGGTCTGCTCAGCCTGGAGGAAGTCAAGGAGAGTCCTTAATGCTGACTACACCTACCTAGCGGGTGTTTGTAGAGAAGGTAGAGCCCAACTTTTCTGAAGAAGTGCACAGCAACAGGATGTGTGGCAACAAGCACAAGCTGCAACAAGGGAGATTCCAGTTAGATATTAGGAAAACTTTTTCACCATGGGAGTGGTCAAACATCGGAATAGGTTTCCCAGAGAGGCTGCAAAATCTCCATCCTTGAAATGATTAAACACTAGAGTGGACAAAGCCCTGAGAAAACCGATCTAGCTTGGCACTCTGGTTGCTCTAAGCAGGGGTGGGAATAAATGCTCTCTTGAATTTCCTTCCTAGCTGGACTGCTTTGTGGTTCTGTATTTCAGAAGTGAATGATAGGGCCACTGTTGAAACACAATCCTCATTTGCACAAATTGGAAGGAGATATTTTCATCTGATGAATGTTGTCTTGATTATATAGTGTTCTGTGGATAGCACGATAATATAGATTTAAACTTCAGTTAAATAAATGGAGTTAAGATATTAATGGGATAAGTGCCAGTGCAAGATCATATCTTTCTGAGTTGGACCTTTCTGAGTTGGACCTTAAATGTGAAATTTCCACCTAAATAAGCAATAAAAGAACAGCCACCTCAAATCCAACTAGTGTTCTACCTAGGTCAGTTTTTGTCTTCACTACTACTTTTTTCTGCAATTTATGAGAGTACCAGAAAATCCCAAAAGTTAACTGATGCAGAGTGGAGGTGTCTTCCCCATCGCTACTAATGAATGATCATTTTTTTGTCCTAAAAATATTGGGTAACGACTCCAAGGTCTTTGTAACTTTTAGAATGTTATTGAGGAATCGTATATTATATGTAACCACATCACAAAAACCATGGTGCAACTTAGCTGAAATAGTTATCCTTGTCTTATATGATTAAAAAATCAGAATCCAATCTACACTAACTAGGCTGAGAACCATTAAAGACTGCTGGGCCAACATCCACATAAATTTAGGCTTAATATTTCACATTGGCTGGCTCTCTGTTTTCAAAGTCACCTTGACATAAGATATAGTAAAGTCTGTGATTAAGGTGTAATGTAGGGTGATCTATTAGTTTTTTTTTAATTCTACTTGTTAATTAAGTCTTAATTCTACTCACTAGGTTCCACACTGCATCAGAGTTAGCCAGCTTCAGTAACTTCTATTCACAACAGCAACATCTTTATTAACTGACAGAGTGCATCATTTCTTCAGATGCACTTTAATCAGCAAACTTTTTCAAAATTCTCTCATGCTGTCAGCTTAGTAATAACTTCATGAGCTATTTTATTTTTCTCTGAAGAAAAGCAAATGCTTCTGAAGACCGACAGGTTAAATGCAAAATCGAGCAAATTAGTGGCAGCATTACAGATCTAGAATTCCAGCTGCTTTTCACAAAATTGCCCTCAATTTCCTGCATTTTCTGATCATTATTTCTTATACTTGTACCATCTTGTTATTATTATACAAAAAGAAGAAAAAGTAGCTGGCTGAGGGATAAAAAGAAAAGTTAATGTAAGAGAAAGAATGTGAGGTTTATTTCTGCACATTGGATTGCAGTCAAATTCCTAAAATGTTCCTTAAAATAAACCAAAATACAGATAGCAAATATAAATATCAGAATACAGACCCCTATTTCAAAGTTTCAAGTGCCTCAAGCATTTTGCCTCAAATCCATATACTTAATTAAAAAAGTTTCTTCCTTTCTCATATGAATGTAACTTTGGGCGCAGTACTGTGTTTTGTATTCAGAAAATAGGAAATAACATTGAGTTTAGTGGGAGGAGTATGTTTATGCATGGATGGCAGAATCTGGATTTTTCATTAGTAGGTCTTACTGATGGGAAAATAATTTTTTTTGAGGATAGAAATAAAAAAATGTAATGTTACCAGCTGCAAGAATGTCACTTTGCAACAGTTCTTGATTGCTGAATATATAATTAAATAGTGATGTGCATGGCGTCTTTAAATGTGTATGCAAAGTCACACACATGTATGGAAGATATTGCTTTAGAATGTAGAAAGGAATATATGAATATATGACACGAATATATGTAAATGTAATCTGGATTTTCTTTTATTCTTAAAATCAGAGAGATCTTCAAATGAATATTTATGATTTGTGCAAACATCTTACACAGTTATTAGGTCGATTCCTTTTCTTTGAGCTTGTAAAATGATTTATCCTGCTGACACTGAAAGATTTAACATCGGAGTTCTGCCCTTATTATCAGGCAGAACAATAAGCAGTGACTACATCACTCTCATTTGATGAAGATATATTAAAATCTTCAAGCTATTTTTCAATTACTTTTGCTGCTCTTCTGATGGAAAGTGCAAGAGAAGTGCAGCAGAAAAACAGTGCAGACAGCCAGTATGATGCACCTTAATGCAGAGTTCATGCTTATTAATTTTTGAGACATAAGTCTAGAGTTGTTCTTTTTGTGCTGGGCATTGTGCCACTGATTAGTTTTAAATGAGCAGATAACATTGTGATTGATTTGAATGAATTTCTATGAATTTCTAAATAACCACTAAATTAGATTTGTGGTATTTATTTGCTTGGTCAACAGAGGCCGGTTCTACCATTAAGGCATATTTCTACTGACCAGCAACAAACAGTGTAATAGACATTCCTTCTTTTATAAGCACATGAATTAAGGTGTGGCAAACATTAGGGTTTGAATGCAGTTCCTAATCTCTCAGTTTTGAGCTCTGGAATATGAAGATCCTGGGTTTAGATAGTAATATAAATACCAGATAACATAAATACCAAATCTAGTCAGTCTAAAATTCATAAACATGTGTTCTTCTTCTGAAGTTGAGCAAATGAAGTTCTCCCTCTGGTCTGAAGGTGCCTTTTTAGCTGGCTGACAAGATTCATTCTGACCACCTGATGCTGGTAGCTCTCATATAGTATGTTGATAGACTTGAGCTTCGCATCTCAGTCTCAGTCTTAGGTGTGGAGCCACACAAGAGGCAGCAAACCGCTTGCCCTAAGCCCTCTGCCACGTGTCGGGGGAATCCCAGGGCCTCTTCCCTCAAGCCTTGTTTGCTCTCAGGGAAAGAGGAGGATGGATCTGTGCAAAGGGACCTGAGCTCTGTCATGAATGTGCTTCTGAATCAGGTCTACTCTGCACTGGTGCAGGGTACAGCAGTGGCAGGCGGAGCTCAGGTCTAGCTGTATATAACTGTACAGGTACCGCTTTAGTCAATACTCTCAGATTTTGGCAGGTGTATCAGCAGGGAGCATTGTAGCTAACTGGGGGAAACTGGCATTTCTCTCTTGTTCTATAGTAATTTACCCTCAACATTCACTCCTCCTCCTCCCCCTTCCAGCACCTCTTCCACCACTCCCTTGCTATTATGTGCTATTGAGCTATTAGTACTAGTAGCAAAGACATAAAAAAAGAAGCTGATCTTTGCTGACTGACAGTTCTTGCTGCTGTGTAGGCACATCACAGCCAGCAGTTTATTAGAGGACATCAAATCAGGCCCTTAATAGCTGCTGCATCTCTCCTGCTGACTACCTCTCTCTCTTCACTCAACACCTCTGAAAGATAAAAGACCCCATACTTTTTCTCACGTGAGGGAAGTAATGAGAGGTGCACAACCCAAAGACATACAAGACAATTGTAACTTGTCTGGAGCTCTTGGAGAGTTTTCCAAGACCCCGAGGCTGTCTCCCAGCCTATTAATGTATGAGCAGGTTCAGAGTAGGTGAAGGTCTCCCTCAGACTGCAGGCCAGTTTCCCACACACAGGCTGTGGGCTTCTCTAGACACCAACACATGTGCTGTGGGCAATGAAAGTGGATCAGTCTGTCTGCTTTCTAGCCAGGAGACCTCCAGATTTCTGATCAGCAGAGGAAGGGAGAAGACTGGTTCAGCCATGCCCCCATCTTGGAGAGATGCTTCCAGTCACTTTCTCCCACCTGAGACCCTCCCCACCAGCTCATGCAGGATCCCCCTTTCAGATCCACCAGTATCTTTCCCCTCACTGTCATGTCCACATCAACCTCACCCATACCTCTTCTCTTCTACTTTCAATCTCTGGTCAGCTACAGTCTTTGTAATCCCCAGCTACTCTTCTCCTGAGCCCTTTGCCAATAAAAGTTCACTGGTGCAATTTTTACTCTTTAAAATGTACTTCAAGTTTTACATAGTTGGAAGCATCTGCACCTGACAGCACTTCTTACCCTCTCAAACAATACTGACAGAGGCAGCTTGTGGGTCCTTTTTTTGGTTTTTACCTATCCTGCACAGGTTAATGTTGTCCAAGTACAGTTTAGATTTGATAACACAACATAGCCCTTTGGACTATTTAAAACACATGGAAATCAGCCTTCTAGAAACCATCTTAAAAAGTCTTTCTGCACATATGCAGGACAGTGTACTGGTATGTGAGCATTTTGCATAGACATATCCAGACAGCTTCACTCTTTTAGAATGTCACTATACTGGTACTGCCCCAAATGTGTACAGTTATCTATGCAGCAAATAACAAAATGGTGAATGTCTTAGATTTGGGGACCATTATAAAAACCCAGGAGAATAACAAATATTGACAAATACTTTTTATTATTTTTCAAAACAGCAGGGTTATGTTGGAGAAACCCCTAATTTAAATGACACCTTTTCTTTTTGTTTCATTAACTTTATTCTACAAGCCATTAATATGCAAGACAATTTCACAGAATCACAGAATGGTGGGGGTTGGAAGGGACCTCTGGAGATCATCTCGTCCAACCCCCTGTGCGTGAGCAGGCACACCTAGAACAGGGGGCACAGGACCACGTCCAGGCGGGGTGTGAATGGCTCCAGGGAAGGAGACTCCACAGCCTCTCTGGGCAGCCTGGGCCACTGCTCTGGCACCCTCACAGGAAAGGAGTTTTTCCTCATATTTAAGTGGAACCTCCTGTGTTCCAGCTTGTGCCCATTGCCCCTTGTCCTGTCATCGGGCGCCATTGAAAAGAGTCCAGTCCCATCCTCCTGACACCCACCCTTCAGATACTTATAGGCATTGATAAGGTCCCCCCTCAGTCTTGTCTTTTCAAGAGAATGAAGGATTTAAAACACTTAGAATCTCTTCAGGAGTTACAGGAGCACTGAATCCACAGTCTGCTAACAATATAGTTGTTTGCAGCATCTGCTTTGCATGAGACAAACAGCCAATAAACTGTCAGGTACATATTTGCAACTTGGGGGGTGATGGGGACACAAAATCGTCAAAATAGATGAGGTTCTCTGAATGTCCAATCCATTCCAGGTCCTTCTGAGTACTGTTACACCTGTTGGGACAAATTCTGCTCTCACATCTGCTTCTACAACCTTATTATCCTCTCCTGGCCTGTGGTGTTTAAACAAACCAAATCAAAAATGGGAAGTAAAATGAGCATCTAAGCAACATTATTTCCATGGATTTGCCACAGGTCTCATATTAAATTAGTTTCTGGAGGATGCTGCAGCTGCTACCTAGAAGATCAATCAGTTGACTTTCATTAGATTTGACAGCTATAAATGCTTCTAGATGCAGAGTCTGGCAGGCTTAGATTATTCTCCTTACAAGTGAAACATCACACATAAATTCCACCTTAGGATAATTGCCCTAGCCGGCATTTACAAGGGGCTAAGAGAAAAATGTTTCATATTTGGGTAAGTGGGTATATTTGGAAAAGAAATAAATAAAAACCCAATTGTTAAATCTTGGAAAGTAAAAATACAAATATCTGACTTGCTACTTCTGGCATAACAGAACAAAAGACACCACAGTGAAATCAGACTCAGAAATCCAGATTCCTTTCTCTGGGAAGTTATTCTGCTATTAATTTATGTTTGTTTGTTCGTGCACTTGTTTGTTTTCAGGGGGCTTTGTTTGTTTTCTCGCTTCTCTGTAATAAAAGAAAACCTGTACTAGGCAGATTTCCAAAGCAGATTTCCAAAGCAGAGGCATCTTCCAAAGCCTATTGAAAACAAAAGATAGTCCCTCATGCGTTCATCTGGTTCAGTGTAAATATAGATCTGTTCTTCCTCTGTTTGGAGACCATCCCACATAATTAGCTGACTCAGGCAGTCCAGTCCCTTGGGTGTACAGCCCAAATGGGTTTAGTTATCTTCCCACAGAATAACATATACTATGTTGAAACCACCAGAAAGAGTACAAAACAGCCCAAGACATGCAACTGAGTCAGCTTGAAACATCTTCATGACACCCTTTTCTGCAATCCTCTTCCTTGTAGAATTACTGTTGAAATGTATGAGTGATGAAGGATTGCATGGTTTGGCCTACCAAGCATTAGCTGAGGAGGAGCCTATTTCCAGTATAAATCTTTCAAAGCTTCTAACCTTTCTTTTGGGAAAGAATCTAGCAACTGAGTTCTAGGTAATATTTAGGGCTGCAAAGAAAACAAACTATTTAATGAAAATAAAAGATAATCCTTACCCTGGTGTTTTTTCAATATCCTTTCTAGAAAATGACCCATTACAAATTTGACTCTGCAGAAAAATGCAAACTCCAATCAGTCACTTGCCAACAGCTGGGAGAGGCATTATAATCAGATGAACATTGAAAAAAGCGAACTCCCTTCTTCAGCTCCGTACAAAGTGGTCCAGATTTTTATGTTAAGTAGATCAGCCACTCTTTTACATCCTGAGGACACTTACACTGGGAAGTACATGTTTCTGTAGACTGCTTGGGTTTTGATGAGGTGGTATTTTCTAGGAGAAAAAAAAAATGTTTTCAATTATCAAGCCAGCTCCATGAACATCTCCAGCAGTTCTGTCTGATCACTTTACTTAACAACATCCCCAGCTATGACAGGTATGTACTCGCACTACTTAGCACAAATGGTACTCACAGTGCTTTGTAAACACTGAACTCGGTGCAAAATGAGGTATTTGGAATTTGAATCGTTATCTAATCAATCTCTGCACAACCTTGTGGGAAGGTATGTGATTTTCTTTTCTCTGTCGGTGATGTTGTTTGGTTTGTCCTTTTAGAGCTCTAGTCTGGTCCCAGAGAAGCCCATTGGTGTCTGTAATTCTCTCCATGGCTGTGCAATCCCACTGGTGCTATTTCACACAGCTCAGAGGGCATGGATGCTGTCACAGGGTAGTTGAGCTTGCTCAAATTAGATGAAATAAGGTGTAGCGAGGTAACAGCAGAAAAAGTCACAGACAGGATTTACACAGTGGATTTCATGAAGAAACATTAAAAATGTGTGGAGTCTTAAAAGAATTCGTGTCCAGGTGTCTTCACTACGTAAAGTCTCATAACAACAGCCCTATAGAAGAGACTGCATGTATTTAGGCCCCTTGTTATTAACCTGTGCTGGGTTTGAGCCACCAATTGAGATGTGCAAATCCATTACTAATCCCTTAAACTATTCAGTCCTTCTGGCTGTATCTTTTGTTTTCTAGTCTGATTTATTACTTAAGAATTTAGCATCTGTACTTTGGCTTTTCCGATGTCTCTAGATCAAATCTCTCCCGACCTTCAGAAGCCTATTTAACAAAGTTTGGCAGAAGAATTTCCACTGAGAAAACAGAGAGAGATGCTATCATTAAACAGGTGGGTATTTTAGTAGGGATTGTATTCCAAGAAAATGCAAAAAAAAAATAAAAATAAATAATTCAGGTGCAACAGTCTCCATTGCCCAGGTAGTTACCTCTTAAAGATGCCAGGAGGTGCATTAATGAAGGTTTTATGCATGTTATAAAAGTATTCAGTCCAGATCATAAATAAAATTTACCCTGAAGATGGGGAAAGGACAGACTCCAGTGCCCTTTCAGCAGCTTAGCTCCATCTGTTTCAGTCTCTGCCTGTCATAACATTCCCACTCCCTTCTCTAGTACACCCAAAGCAAAGCCAATGTGACAAATACTGAACAACCACTGAAACAATCAGAATGCATCGATAGCCGTGTTTTAAAACAATTATTTGACAAACAGACACTTTGCCAAGTCCCACCTTCATGTAGAGGATGAAGTTAATGTATGTTGGTCAATTTTTGTGGCTGTTACTGTGCCCATCCCATGTATTGTGTCAATAGGTGAAGAAATTTGGCAGAAAATAAACCCCCTTGCGATCCAGCTGGTCCTCAGATGTCAGAGGGGCTGGGGGTGGCTGGGCTTAGATTCTGAGTGATACCCAATTCAGCACTGTTAGTCTGCGAGGGATTCACTAACAGTACAATCACTATTAGTCTAGTCATGTCCAATAACTCTTCACAGCCAGATTCAATAATAGCGCAGTTTATTGAAGCAACAGAAATACAGGTTCTTATTGGATTGCTGGTGATAAATACAGTGTCTGCAAAGCACATGCAAGTATAAAGCGCAAAACCACAAAAACCAGAATAATAAGCTTTTTCTCTATATTTCCCTGGGAATCACTCGGTATAACCAAGTGTTCGAGTCTTACCCAATAGGTGTCCCTATGGGGGAGAGGAGAGGTTCAGCCCATCGATGGATCCCAGTAGTCTGTGATGGTA
>VZTV01114712.1:655-11737 GCA_013400875.1 Anhinga rufa | reverse complement strand
GTATAGCTGTGATAACAAGCACAGCTTGGACATAGATAACTTTGGAAAACTTAAGCTGAGAGCAATAGGGAAGACAAAATTTTCAACCCACCCCAAACCTGACTGGGGGTATGAAAATCCAAAGTTTTGGCCTAGGCTTACTGAAAAGTGAAATATTTCTCAGACTAATTTTTTATAGAATTACCTGACACAAAGGCTCTGAGCCTTCTGTAACCTAATGTGTTTCACAAAGATGCAGGTCAGATAGTAACTAATGGAAATTAAACATGAAAGAAGAGATAAACTGAAACTTCTGCTTCATTAATTTTATCTTCTGCTTTTGTAGCCTGTTCTCTTTTGGTAGCTGCTGGTTAGCAACTAAAATGTGATTAGAATATAATGGTAACTGTAAATGTAGAAGCACTGAAATTCTTTGTCCTGGTGATTGCTTTCTCATTAGCGGCAAGAATTATTGTGTATTTTAACTGCTAGCCAAAGCTTAGGAGCCATGGAACACTGAAGTTTCCTTTGAAATAATGGAAATTGGTGGTTTCTGTGTCACAGGATTTGGACCTACAGAAGGAGTAAAAATGCTTTTCAGTGACTAACAGGCAGTCATTAGAGAGGAGATGTGAAGGCAGTTTCTAAGATTCTGATGGGACAAAGCCATTCATCTTCATAAAGGATAATGTTCCAGTAAACAAAGATTTTTTTTTTAAAATTCGAGAAATCCAGTGACTTCCAGATGTCAGATAGTATAGGTTGCTAGATGTCCAGAAAGTCAGTAGAGTACCATCCAAAGCACAGAGAATAGAGGCTGTATTCCCAAAAGAGAGATGGAAGCATTAGTATTGTTATGTGAAGCAATGTACAATTTCATTTGGAATATTTTCTTCATGGCTAGTCATCAGCAGAGATAAATTCACATTGGAATAAGTGTAGAGAAGGCCCACTGACAGGATTTAGGGATGAAGAAAATTTCTTAGGAAACAATGCTAAAAGAGTGTGGTTGGTTTAATTAATTAGAATAAATATGTCAGGGAAGTGGGAAATACCATTGCCTTCTAAAGACAGCAATGGGAAAATGTGAGGGAGGGTGAAGAGCTGTTTAAGCTAAAGGAAAGCATAAATATAAATTGATCCCAAGCACATTTAGCCTGGAAACTGGAGGAAAGCTTCCAGGCATCAACAGAAGCAAAGTTCTGAAACAGCCTTTCAAGAGAAAGCAATGTGGATGTGAAAGAGAACTGTATGGTGTTTCCTCAGTCTATGAAAAAGATGATATGTTGTGTTTGCTTACTAAGGCAGAAGCCAGTGATGGGTTACACAAGAAAATCCCTTCAACTTCCTCTTTCTTCTGAATAATCTTAAAAGAACTGTTGTGTGAACTGAATGAAAGTGTGCTGTAAGGTGACCAAAAGTATTTCAGGTTAAATAACACATTTTCTTTATTTTAAGTTCAAGAGAGGACACAGTAAATGTTCAAGAGAGAAATTACTAGTTAAAGTAATGGCAAGAGTTGAATACTCGATACATGCAGATTGTACCATTATTTAATATGTAAACTCTACAGCTATTGCAAATTTAAGATGTCACTTAAATATTTCCATCTTGAGGTGGCTTTCTAAAGGACTTACTTAAATGGATTATAGCTTTGTATGTTAAAAAAAAACCCCAAGTTATTAATCAGGTAACTTTGTTATTTAACTATGATTTTACAATTAGGTATTTTGCTCTTTGTCATGATTATTTTTCCCCTTTCCTTGGTTACATGAAACATTAATTTGAAATAGGAAAAAATAGTTATGTCCTAGAAAAGCTACAATTTAAAGTTTCTTCTCTCATCCTGTAATAAAATATCTACAGGATATATATCTTAATCTACACTGGGTTGGTTTGTGTGTGTGTCATCCCAAGTTTTTTTTTTAAATATTTAAATAAATTACTACAGTTTTACAGAATTACACAGAATCATATAGGTTGGAAAAGACCCTTAAGATCATCGAGTTCAACTGCAAATGTAACACTGCCAGTTCACCACTAAATCATGTCGCTAAGCCCCACATCCAAATGTCTTTTAAATACCTCCAAGGATGGTGACTTAACCACTTCCCTGGGCAGCCTGTTCCAGTGCTTGACAATCCTTTCAGTGAAGTAGATTTTATCTTAGATTTTAAAATGAAAAAGCATTTTGGAACACAAATTTCTGTTTAAAAATGGGCCATTTGGATGGTTCAGAACACCTTTTTTAAGGAGAAAAAAAGCAAAGATTAATCCATATCAAGCGTTCAAAGATTGTTTTACAAAATAGTTCATTCCAGTAGAATACCATGTTCATTGCACAGTTGCTAACTGGCTTTGTCTGTATCAGTGAACAACTCATTCCTCGAATAGTTCTGCCTTTTTTTATTGTCTGGACCATCTGCTGTGCTGTAAGCAGTTACTATTTTGAGCCTTTTCCCTTTAAGTACAAGTTTCAAATTAAATTAAGCCTTTGTAAAAGCTGAAATTATTGCCAAAGCATGTTCATAAGTGTTGATGTGTTTCTGTGGATTTTTTTTAAGGCTTTTCAGAAATTTCAGGCACTAATGATAGCACATCCCTTCTAATGATAGCATCATGAAGGATGTCCTGAACTGTCTCTGAGAGTGCATTTCAATAAGTTGGTTACAAATAATTTGTTAAAAAAAAAAAAGTTAGCTGAAAATGATAAAACAAATCTTGAAAAAGTGTTGCGGTGAAAACCTATCAAGGAGTCCAGTTATTCGCAGCATCATTACCCTAATAAATAAAAAGCAGAGAAATTAAGGTTGGGGCATGCATTTCTGATGGCACCCGGGCATTTGCAGGCCTGCATGCCTTCCCACACAGCTAGTAAATCATCCTTCATGAAGATCTTTGATGGATGTAGTGAATGACATGTGAAGAATGCATGGAGTCCAGTGCCAGATCTCCGGATGATCTGCCACTAGTAATACTGCTAATATCACAGCTTGTAAGGGGGTGTCTATATTGTCCGGTTCAGTGATGTATGGGGATGGGTGAGCTTGTCCAGATACTGGAAGCGTTATAGCCTTTGGAGCTTGGCACTTGGCTGGGACTAGTTTACAATCCTTCTTTCAATCAGTACTCTTTCCAACATCTGGATGAGTTCAGGTACCTGGCAGAATAATGAGTGGTGCAGATACACTCATAGTCAGCAGAAAATCTTCTTCATCAGATGTAGAGACCAGATAAAGATATGTTTTATAGGTGCAGTAACAGATTGACCACAACGGGTCCATCTGGGCAGAAGAGGGAATAAGATAAAAGAAATGACAGAATTCAAGCCTCTAATATCAGTCAGTTGAGTCTGTTTTGACACGTATTTTAGGTCAAAACTGTAAGCTCATAAGTAGATTCAGCTGTGATAAAGAGCATCATTGTCTAATTCCCACTAGTGTAAATAGACAAATTTTCTGATTTCAAACCCATTTGAGTGGACTGGGGTTGTTACAGAAATACCAGTGACTCTGTTTGAGAACTGGGATTTAATGTCCCTTGTACCCTCATTTTAGCCTACAACTTTAGCATAAAACACAAACGTTACTTTTCAGATTTTGTTCCCTAATTCAGGTGTAGGACTTAAAAGACTTGATTTTCACTACTGCTAGTTGTGTAGTCTGTCTGTGGGGTGTTTCAAATAGAGGATAACAGCCTCTGCTCTTCCCCCTTCCTTTGCACTTTCCAGTTGCACCTAGAGGCAAATTGGGAAAACCTGCACATATATTCTAAGAAATGACTGGTAGACCTGATATGTGAGTCATATCTGTATGTGAAATAGCATGGAGGTTTTGCTATAACTCTTGCAATGTTTTTTGTATGAGAGGATATATCTGGATATGAATTTGAAAGTTAAATTAATATTTGCTTTTCATTTTTAGCTAATATTCCATGTTAAAGATTGTGTGCTACAAGCAGTTGATCCTCACCTGAAACTGAAGAAAATGTGCTAGTTTGCCTCCTTACTCTTGGAAATGTGTATAGTGTGGCTATGCAGCACTTGTAACCAGAAGAAATGCTCATTGTAAATCACGCTTATGGTTAATGTCCAACCCAGGGGTAAAATGATGTCAGCGGAATTGTTTTAATGAAAAGTGCTTTTCTTTCTGCAACAGTTTTATTTTACTACAGGTTCCCTTCAGATTTCTTCAATACAAATATATGTGTTGATTGTCTTCTATATGATGCATTAATCTAAAACTCAGAGAAATACTGCTTGTAAATAGAGTATATCCAGCAGTTCTTCCCTTACTTGAAAGCTCGAAGATTAAAACTGTGAATTACCTAAACAATATCAACTAATGCTTCTTTTAGCTGTCTATGAGCACTGAAACATAGTGTTAATTTATCCCTCATTACTTGAAAACTTAATGCATTTTGTCTTGGTTTATTTGCCTCACTTGTGAAATTGTCATTGAATGTTTTGCAAATAAAACTCTCTGTTGTTGTGATTTCAATAACTTAGTGATGCACAAAAACATAATGTAATTTTATCTATTTTCTCGATACATAAGCAAAAAAAAACCCCAAGTGGGCAAAATATGCTAACTAATGTGGTACTCAGCAAGCCTATTTCTAATACACATATAAGTATGTTAAACTACTTCAGCATTTGTCAGTAACACAGGGGAGATCAGTGCATTACATCCACTAAGTGCCAGGGTGTGGTTTTTCTGATAGTGTCTCAGCTCTGTTAGTGCTGTTGTCTTGCTACTCACATCTAATACCGTTGTTGGTGGTACTGTTGTCCCACCTACACCTGTACATAGCAATATGCACTTGTTTCTTCCAAAAGCCTGCATCTCTTAGCACTTCATCTCTTCAAAACTTAAGGAGGCGTGGTGTATGTCAGTACTTGAACAGGTAGCTGTTGAAAAAAATCAACACTTCTGCTGTAAGTAGAACTGTTGGGTTTATAGATGACTCTTAAATACTTGTGTTCCTAGACATACACTCCATTTCAATGATGAAACTGCTGACAAAGCAGTGCCTGCTAAGAGCACAGCTACAGCTTCACCCCATGTTGGCTGGTGCTGTGGGGCTTTACTTGGAGGGATTAACTAGTCATCCAATAGCTTTATGTTTTGTGATAGTCACTATTTTTTTTTTATTTTCATCAGTTCCAGTTACTACGATTTCTTCAAATGCTTCAATCTTCAATATTAAAGGTATCCTGGCAGAAGAAGCACTTCTTCCATATGATAGTTTGAAAATCATGACAGTATTCATTGGTGTTGTTAATGTTATTTATAGTGTAAGATATTAGTAATTATTACTGGGTTCTGGCAAGTTATGTTTTGTCCCATCTTAATGCATCATACCTGAGCAAACAGATTAGGTCTTCAAAAACAGGTTATTAGGTATTTTCTGTGCATAATTTTGACTGTGAGACAAACAAGATAGATATGGATTTTGGGGTTATACAGCAGAAAGAGGGAGCTCTTCATATTCCCCATTTCTCATGTGACCTGTTAGTCTCCAGGTTTCCTTTCTGTTTGGCTGTTGTTTTTGAGAGATAATAAACAGATGATATCTAAGTAAATAGCAATGAGTGGCCCTTGACAGCTTTATTATGGCTATTATGTTATGGTACATTAAGTTTTTAATGAACTAAAATATGGCAGATTGCCAAATTATGTGATGATAATTTCAGGAAGCTGTAAACAGGTTACTCAGTAGTTCGTAATTGCTGCAGGTAATTTAACATTCAGGAAACTTCCACCCACTGATAGTAATTAAGATCGCGTTTTGGCTATGTGCGTTGATTATGAGTATCTGATCAAGAGAATCCTTCTTTTTCTTTCATGTGGTATTTCACACTTAGTAGTTTGCTCTGCTGGGAGCAAACCTTACCTTTTTATTTCACATCATGGAATGTGTCAATGGAAAATATTGTAACAATATGTAATCTACCTGTGAATAACCTTGATGCTTGTGACTGGAGTTTTACTGTTGGAGAGAGCTACGCTTCTGCTTAAAGTGAAAATTTCTGTTATGGGGCTGCCTGGTGGAAAGCAGTCATCTGGAAAGGACATCTTTCAGGTCTAGTTTGGCCCAAATGAAGCCTTCAGCTCTTCTAAATCTTGCATTAATGTTGTGTGGGAGAAAGTGGCCAATCCAGCTGCTGTGTAGAGATGCTCTTAAAATAACCAGAAAATGCAGGAGCTACCCACCTGCCGCTAGGCCCATGTGGAAGCTGGCTGCAAGAGGGCTGGCAGCAAGGTGCCAGAGCCAACGTGGTCTGGAGGGAGCATCCCCAAGGATGCAGCTTTGAGGTTGCTGATAGCAGGGAAACCGAGGCAGGCTTGAGGCTGGGGAATGGCACACCTGAGCTGACCATCACAGTCCAGACCACAGCCCGAAATCCAGCCCCAGGAATTCCAGTGTCAGTATTGTTAGGCGATCTTGTGTGACCCAAGTTGGGGAAGAGGGTAATTGGGTTACTGCTGCGGAGCATCCTCTGCCTCTCAGACTTGTGTAACTTGCCAGAGTTGAAGCCCACACTGGAAGAAACAGTGCTGCCGCGTTGCCACGGCAACAGCAGAGACCTGTCAACACCTCTCTCCCTAATAGTGACAAATGGTACTTATTACATCAGCACTAATTTCATCCGATCCCTTTCAGATGAAGATACTTAGTCCTTGCTGATCAAATTGTGTCGCTGTAATTACTGAGAACAGACCTTATTAAATGACAGCGGTCCTTACTCATTGCCTCATCTCATACCAAAGCTTATCACTTTCCCCATTTCCCTACTTTTGGTGGTGCACTTGTCTGCCCTCAGGGCATGCTCCCCATCCAAAAGGGGTGGCATTTTGCTTAGGTCACAGACAGTGCAGGTGGTGGGTAGGAGGCTGCATCTGGTTCCTGTATTTTAATATATATGAAAAAATTAGAGCCAGACCTTCAGAGCACATGAAGCAAAACTGTTAAATGTGTGTGAAACTGCACAGTTTTTGCTACAAAAAAGAAAAAGTACTTGTCTACATGCTTGTGGAAAGTAACCTAACTTTAGGTTAGGCTAACTGCATTTATTGGAGGAGCACATGCTGCGATTATCTTTTCATTGCACCGCTCGATGATCCAGGTTTAACAAAAGATTTTATAAAAACGCATCGAAATAAGTACAGAAAACCACCTAGGGGGGAGAAATTTATACTGGAAATCCAGAGGGTGAAAGCTACCCTCTGCCATTGACCTGCAGGCCAGCATCATGTGTATGATTTTCCTCTACCAGCTCCTAACCACACAGAGCTCTTCCTAGTCTGCAAAGCACTGGAAAGTCCTATGCAGTGATGACAGGGATTTGCAGGGCATTAGGGAGCTCCACTCACAGATCAGGAACCCCTTGTTGCACAGAAATTTGAAAATATGTGCTCTGCCCCCGTGGAATTTAAATTGGCTTTATGGTTTTTCTGCTCTGTCTGGTGGTGTTTGATGCAATTGTTTCTTTCTAGCTTGAAGGTTCACTTTTTTATTTTTCCCGAAGTTGGCATGGCAGGTTTTAGTTTGATGCCTTTCTGCTTCAGAATAAACAAAGTGCTGAATAAAAGAAGCCTTTAGAAAAGTATGGCCTTTTGTTGTGGAGTAAACAAACTGGGGGGAAAGGAAAGTTAAACAGCATCCAAGTTAGCACTCAAATTTTGATACTGTTTTGAAAAAGACGAATTTGAACAAAGTGTGACAGGTTACACAGCAAGTTACAGGGCAAAGAAAATTTTAAATAAGAATGTCCATAATTTCTGTCATTGTTTTTAAAAGGAGAATTACTTCTCTTTTACAGATGTTATATGACAATGTATGTGCAACTATTATTTTTCACAATGTTATCACCTTGGCATTATACAAGAATTTGAGATTACTGTTAGTATTATTGCTTGTCCATCTCATTAATTGACCACATCATGCAAGACTTCTGTGCTTTTCAAGCCTATATAATTCTGAATATCTGCTTAAGGGATAATAATGTTCATTTTGTTGCTATATAATAAAGAAATAATAACAAATCCATTCACCTTATAATCAGAAAAAACAGAGAAACTCATGAGGAGGATGAATGTAAATTTAAAATCGTGGCAACTAGTTTATGTCACTAGTTATGGGAGATGCTGAAAGAACTCCTTCCCAGGGTGTAGATAAGTGCATCATTGCTCCTTTCAACCTTTATCAGAGACCTTTTGGCAAAGTTATAGTTTAAGACAATTGGAAAGTGTTTAGTTGGTCTCAGGATGATAAATTATCTCTGTCTGACTACCATTTAAAGGTTAAAGGGTTGTGTTGGGGTTTTTTTGGTTTGCTTGTTTTTTAAATTTACATTGGGGTTTGGTCATATCATAGATTTAGAATAGAATAGACTATTTTGGTTGAAAGGGACCTACAACATCCATCTAGTCTAACCACCTGACCACTTCAGGGCTGACCAAAAGTTAAAGCATGTTATTAAGGGCATTGTCCAAAGGCCTCTTAAGCACTGACAGGCTTGGGGCATCAACCACCTCTCTAGGAAGCCTATTCCAGTGTTTGATTACCCTCTTGGTAAAGAAATGCTTCCTAATCTTAGAATCATAGAATGTCCAGTCTAAACCTCTCCTGGCACAGCTTTGAACCTTTCCCATAGGTCCTGTCATTGGATACCAGGGAGAAGAGATCAGCACTTCCTTTTCCATTTCCTCTGCTCAGGAAACTGTAGAGATCAGGTCACCTCTCAGCCTCCTTTTCTTCAAACTAGAGAAATCCAGTCGTTAGCCGCTCCTCACAGGACATTCCTTGCAGCCCTTTCACCAGCTTTGTTGCCCTCTGGATGCATTCAAGGACCTTCTCATCCTTCTTAAATTGTGGGGTCCAGAACTGCACACAGTATTCAAGTTGAGGCGCACCAACACTGAATACTGCAGGATAATCACCTCTTTTGACCGGCTACTTATGCTGTGTCTGATGTACCCCAGGATGCGGTTTGCCCTCTTGGCTGCCAGGGCGCACTTCTACTCATATTGAGCTGGCTGTCAACTAGCACCCCCAGGTCCTTTTCTGCAGGGCTGCCCTCCAGCCACTCCTATCCCCATTTATATTTGTGCCTGGCATTACTCCATCCGAGGTGCAGAATCCTGCATTTTGACTTGTTAAATTTCATCCCATTAATCATAGCCCAATGCTCCAATCTATGTAGATCCTTCTGTAAGGCCTGTTGTCCCTCAAAAGAGTTAACAGCACCTTCCAGTTTGGTATCATCAAGAAAATTCCTAATGATGCATTCAACACCTGCATCCAGACCATTGATAAATATATTTAACAGAACTGACCCTAGACCTGTCACCAGCCAGATGTAGCCTCATTCACTACAACCCCTTGAACTCTGCCCTTCAGTCAGTTCTTCAATCAGTGCACCGTGAACCCACTCATCCCACAGTTGGACAACTTGCCCCAAAGGATGTTATGAGGGACAGTGTCAAAGCCATACTAAAATCTAGGAAAATTACATCCACTAGGCAGATGACCTTATCACAGAAGGATATCAAATTAGTTAAACAGGGCTTTCTCTTTGTGAACCCATGTTGACTGTGCCTGATGACTGCATTATTCTTTAAGTGCAATGAGGCTGGTGTAAATGGGGTAAGGGAGAGGACTTGATGTTTTCGAATGTCTGGAAGATAGAAGCAGCTGTGGTTTGTATTAGGTCAACATATACAGAATTTTTATGCAGCTCATTTTCATTCATGTTAAGGAAATTCTCTTGTAAGTAAGTGTACAAATATTTCAGATTGCCGAATACCATGCACAAATTCCATGCCTACCATGCAAATTTTTTTATCTTCATTTAATTACTGGAACATAACAGTGGTATTTCAAGGCAATGACATTTGGTCAGTCCTCTGGGAAAATGCAGCCACAAATCATCTCAACACAAGAGTAGGTCAAATGGTAATAATCAAGTCATATTCATAACTCATTGGAAATAGACTATTCTGAAATTGCTACCTGGTATAGAACTAATGCTTCATTAATCAGGAATACATCAACCTAGGAACACTAGTTATGTCAGCTAGAATTATGAATGAGATTACAGGGAATGCCATGTACAGTGTTACATTTAAGTAGATGCAGTCTTGTGTAGTCTCGTACATGCTTAGAGGACTTGTTTTCTTCATGAAAATGTGGTATGAACCTAAAAGTATACAAAAAATGTGTTGTGCAAGAAAGCAAGCTATGCAGCTTATACACCTAGTATAAATAGCCTAATAAAGCAACTTTCTCTAGAGTATCTTACAGCATAGTGAATGACTTAATTTCATATGAGTCAATCCTAAAGTCCTCCCTGTGGTAGAGCCACTTTCACACCACCGTGCAGCTGTGGAGAAGTACTAAACTTGTCCTTAGGGAATCCTTAGGGTTTCTGTGTTTTCCCTTAAAAGGCTATATACATGCACAGCATGATGTTTTCCCATTGCTGCGTCTGGGCTGCTGTGAAACTTTTTTCCCAGTCACCTTGCTTTTTAGGCAGCTCAGGGCTGAATAGTACTGTATCTGTATTGATGGGCTCTGCTATAGGACTCTTTCATGGATTTAGGTTTTATGCATCTCACACACCTCAAATTCTTCTGACTTTTCCTTGTAATGCCAAAGTTGGGCTTAGAAAGAAAGACTTTTCTTAAGATGGCAAAAGTTTTGAAAGGTAAATGACTGATTAGGTTTATGTAGAAATGAAATGCTTCAGTAGTGTTATACAGACATCTCATCTGCATTGCATGAAGACCTTCTCACAGCCGTGCACAGGCACACATAAGGTAGCTCTTCCAGTCTGTGGCTCATGCAGGGACTAGTTTATTGCAGCTTATTGCTGAAATTCAGCTATCTGTATTGTGTAGGCTTTTGAAAACACTCTCAGTTTATGTCTAAACTGTGTGATGACAAAAGTGTTTCTGAGCTCCTGTGTCCAGGTGCATGCCCTGGTGGCACTGACTCCAAACCAAGGTGATATTGGAGTGCCTGTAATTGTCACCTTCCACTCACCCCCAGTGATCTTTCCTTGGAAAAAGAGCTCGATTAGGACCTAGAAGTGTAAAA